>NBNE01000724.1:734-18038 GCA_002215365.1 Phytophthora megakarya | reverse complement strand
CGAGGGATGTTTCGCGACGGGTGGACCGAACCGGGATCACGGAAGTGCGATTCCTCCAGGGATCCGCTTGATCGCACTCGAACAGGGTCGTGATCAGGTCGATCGGTTCTGGGAGATTCGCGGTCGGTTGTGCGAGATTAGCCGCCCGGGATTCCTCCCCGCGATCTTCTATATTCGTCTCACTTCAACCTGGACCTCACGTTTGTGTCAGCAGTCCACTGACTAGCTGGCACCACCAACCCATCATTGTCGTACCCCTCTCGCCACCGTCCGTCCTCGTGTGCTCCACATCATTCTCCGGTGAGGTCGATCACCGTAACGGCCGTAACTGCGGGACACACGCGACAGGGCACCTGCCTACAGTAAGATAAGTAATGGTGTAGAATCGCCAGTATGGCCTCCCGTGGTTCAGACCTCTGCTGTTTTAAGTTTTACGCGTTAGAGTGCTGCTCTAGGTTGAGGTTATGGCTCTGTATTTCCTTTGCGTTATTCTCTTTGGCACTAAGCATTCTTGGTATCACATGCGATGAAGATGGCAATGGGCCGTCCGTAGTGTTGTTGACATGCTGCACATGGTCTGCTTGCTCGCAGATAGCTTTTCAACCGTGTTTTCAGCAGGATACTTCGCTTTCAGTCGTTCTCACATGTTCACGAAGAATGGACGAGCTCTGCCAGTTAATACCTCACCATAACCGACAAGAAATTGGACGCGTGGATGAAGACTTGTGGGTCGCGATTTATGGCATTTGTGGTGATAATATGATGTAATACTATTAATATTACAATTTTTAAGTGCCCTACTATTATCACTAGAAATAATAGTAGATAAATGAAAGTAATATCAATCCCTGAACTCGAACGATAAAGGCACTTTACATCACATACTCACGAATACATGACGATACCAAAAGGCACATCACGTCACATATCTGTCCTTTTTCCGCATAGCGTATGTGACACTGTCACAGTGACAGCAGACTCCGCCATCCTTTTGCGTACAATTTCTATACCCATTTCTATCACTCAGTTCGATATTTCTATTTCTATCATTGACGCAATGGCGAAGACTGAGCGATCAGCTCTGGTGTTGGAGTTGCTGGCGCCGCGTTTCGCCGACGTGAGCGATGTCCCCGGCAGTCTTCCCGTGTCGCTCGACCTCTCTGCGTCTATGGACGTGCAGCTGGTGTTCTGGGAGCGAGGCGTCACGAAGGAGCTGGGCTGCGTGAACGTGGACGTTGGGTGTCCTCGGTGCCGATTCGAGAGCTTCCTGCGTGGGTTAGTGCTCCTGAAGCGTCGTGGAGTGCTCCACCTCAATGGGGCATATGCTGTGGACCCAACAGGAGGGAGCTTCGCGCGGCTCCGACTGCAGATCGAGGGAATGAACGAAGTGGCAGCAGCGTCGGAGCTCCAAGCCTTTGAGTTGGTTCAGTGTCATTTGCAGCATGTCGCAGAGGGAGCTGAGACGGAAGAGCAGAAGGTGGAGGCTGCAAAACGCAGCAGATGTCATGTTATTGGCTGCATGTTGCATCGCTGGAAGGCGTCGAGGGCTCAAGTGACACCGGAGCAACCGCCTGTGAGGCCTGTAACAATGGTAACGCCTAGTCCTGTGCAAACTGCAACTCCTCCTAGGCACCGGATCGTTGCAAGGACGCCGTCACCAGTGTCGAACAAGAGTTTAGTGAAAAGAGAGAGGGAAGCTGCAGCTCCAGCATCGCCACCACTCGTGGAAATGCCATCACCACCCGCAGAAGTGTCGTCGCCCATCGAGAGTTCTGTTTGCTTGAAAGAGGAGAGGCGTGTACTCCGCGAACCTTTGCCAGGTCGGAAATTGAATCTGCCTGACGTTTTCCATAGTTTGATGGCTCACATCGAAGCTGAGCCTACGGATTTGTGGAGTGAAGATATAGCTGGATTGGATTTAAGACTGTACGAGCATCAACGTCGTGGACTGAGCTGGATGGTGAAGCGTGAACGAGGAATACTGTGGGATACACTATTGCTTAATCCGTTTAGTGTTCCTGGAAAACAGGGGGGCGACGAGCGAGAACTGGAGATGGAGTTCAGCCAGCCAGTTTATGATGTGTGCGGTGGCATGCTGTGTGATGAACCTGGTTTGGGAAAAACTATCACGATGTTGGCACTGATTCTCCTGACAAGAGGACAGTCAACGCAGTGTATGCCAGTTCGAGTGGATGCACCAACGTCAAATACAGCAACTGTTCAGCTCCGGCCATCAGCGCATGGTCGTTCGCTTCGGGTAGAAGACTTGCTAAGTTCACGTGCAACACTCATTGTAGCCCCTGATGCGTTGGTCGAACACTGGGCGGAGCAAATTGATATGCACGTGTTGCATCGCGGGCTGAAAACTTATGTCGATAATGCGGAAAACCTGAAAAGAGCTCTACCTAGCTGTCGCAAGCTGGTGAAGTACGATGTGGTCATTGTTCCGTTTTCACGAATGGCAAAGGAATGGAAACTTCACCGGCCTCCATCAGCAATGGAAATGCGGCGTATATCCAGATATGGCTTTGAGGACCAAGCTGATCGATTTTTGGACGGAAGCATCGTGGGTGATCTCTCCTCTCTGCTCTCGATTCATTGGTTGCGTGTGGTTGTGGATGAAGGACACAAACTTGGCGGCAGAGCTCCCACACAGCTTATGCAGATGTCTCGATTGTTGTGTGCTGAGAGGCGGTGGGTAATGACGGGCACGCCATCACCAAACACTCTGCAGTCCGCTGATCTGCTTTACATTCATGGTCTTTTGGCATTTCTGCGCAGTCAACCATACGGAAGGCCTGATGGGTATGCGTGGTTAAAGGCAATAGCTCGTCCGTTCGAACGAAATGAAATAATTGGATTTTACCGTCTCCAGCATCTTCTCAGCCGAATCATGATTCGACACACAAAATACTCAATTCGCGATATTCTTCCGTATCCCATCCGCCATACAGTCATCGTAGATCCAATGCCTAGCGAATTCAAGTTGTACAATGTAATCGCAGAGTTTGTGCAGTCAAATCTGGTGATCACATCCATCGACCTGCCTCCACAGCATGGCGATACAACAGATAAGGTGCATTCAGACAGCCTTTTAAACCGTAAGAATCGACATATCGCCGGAAAAGTGGAGAATGATCTAACACTTGCCTATATGGGTGGGTATGCGGTTGAGTGGACTATGAAGAAGAAACGACAGGATAAAATCATCGCTAAACTGCGCGAGTCGGGGGTGAATGAATTACGAATGTCTGCAGTCATTGAATACTTGAACGGTTTGTCTGAAAAAGTCAAGACAGTATGCAGAGAGTGTGGACTCGACAGACGCTTCTTGATGGTTCTGCCATGCGGACATTTATGCTGTGCACATTGTGTAGAAGATATTAAGAAAGAGCTTGGTGAATCGTGTTGCAACTTTTGTGACGAACCGTATGACGAAGATGACTGCGATTATCTGCAGCCAACGCTAACAGGGGAGATATTGGCTCGAGGTCGAGCAAAAACGATCAGAGTGCTACGTGCATCTGGAGTACAAGAGTCGAGAATCGCGAAAGTAATTGCATACATGGACGCTCGAATGCCGAAACAACCGACGGAGTGCAGAAGTTGCCATCGACTATTTCACGTACAGTTGGTTCTTTCCTGTGGTCATCTGTGCTGTGCAGAATGTGCGGAAAAACGATACCAGGATGCAGGTCCAAGCTGTTGTCTGTGCCATGAGCCATATTCTCGCGAAGGATTTAAAGCTCTACAACCTGATATGTACGCTGAACCGCCTGATGATAAGGATCAACGTAGAAAAAAACTATCTATCAAGGGAAAGAAACGCAAACGTGCCGATACAATAAAGAAGACCGTCAGACTTTTAAACTTAAAGCGAGATTTCTGGAGGGTCGAATCCAGCAAAATCTTCTATATGGCAACGCGAATTCGCGAGTTGATGAAAGAATTTTCTCGACCACCACGACGACATCAAGATGAGCTCAAAGTGATCATTTTTTCGCAACACCGAGAAAGTATTTGGCGAACCAAAGTCGCTTTCTCGCAGCAAGATATTCCCACCGCCGATTTTATTGCTCTCATCAACCCGCAAGAAAGAATCAAGAACTTAGAGGAGTTCCGCTCAAACCCAGATGTGCATGTGCTTCTACTGTCGAACTTAGGTTCCCACGGTTTAGATCTCTCATTTGTCACGCATATCTTTCTGCTCGAAGAGATTTGGGATAAATCCGTGGAGCAGCAAGTTATTAGCCGAGCGCATCGAATGGGTGCAAAGCACTCAGTAGTGGTGGAACAACTGTGGATGAGGGGAACTGTGGAGTGTCAATTGACTTCGAATGGACAACTTTTCAAGAGCGAAGAAGCAAATGAGGACCGGGAGAGCACACAAAGTCAACCGACACGAGAGGAGGTGCAAGATGCTTCAAGCGCTGACAAGAACAGCTTCCAGCAAATGAAGATTAACTACATCCTGAGCAACTTGCGCGTGCTTAATGATGACATGTGTGGAAAGGATGGTGAGGTTCGTTTCGCAGTTATGGACGAAGTTGAACGCACTATACGCCAAGGAGTGCATTCTATCTCGGAATCAGGGAACGTGACAACTATGTCGACAATGCAAACCCCATCACATGAACATACAGGTTCGGCTACCGCAGTCCCGCCTGTATCTCCACACAGAAACACAGCGGCTACTGGGGTGAACAGAAATGCTCGTAATTTTAAAAAGCCGATGTCACCTGATGTTATCGTTATCGACGGTTCTTCCTCGGATGAGCACAAAAGTGATAGCGATAGCGAAGATAATGTCAAGATTCCGCCACGACAACACTCCATCCATGTGAAGGAGGAGCCAGATTATATTGAAATTATGGATGAAGACACGGAATCAGAGACCGAGGCTGGATGAGAGTGGCTTAATTGAATCGTATTTATCTTTCCATAATTGTATGCCAAGACTTATGTAAAAATTATCGCACTCCCCACCATGTGAATGACGCGGGCAGGACATATGCACGAAGAAGGTCGCTCGAAAATTGGCCGATAAAAATGAGCGTCATCGTAGCGAAAGCTACCACGGTTAGGTGCCAATTGGAAAAAACTTCTAACGTGGAGAGGGTCTCAGCAGCGACGAAACTGAAAGGATCCCGCTGAATCGTGTCATAAACTCCTCTCGGTACTTCGACACGTTCAATAGAGAAATCTTCGCTGCGCTTAACAATAATGCCTAGAGAGCTCTTGTCTGGCATGTGGCGAAACACATCAAAGGCAACGTCTCCAACAGATAATCTGATTGCAAAAATCGCAGCAACTGTAAGCGCACCACCAACTACTCTGATGTGAGATACGGACGTACGATATGAGTGTGCTGTTATTACCAGCATCTTCTTCAGTCAACACGGGGATACTTTGTTTTCGAATCCAGTCAGCGTTCAAATACACCCACTTCAGTGCACGACTGACTTCGTTGCTCGATGTTAATACTTGAGCTGGGTCTCTGTTGCATCGTTAAGCAGTCAGCATATTCTCCATAACGGCACATTTGTTATAACGAAGAGTACCTGGCTCCAACAATTTTGGGCAATACAAGCGTGATGGCCTCAAACACGAGCGATCGGGCGTGGTTTCCCATCCGATGGCTGATGCTATGAGCTCGAGAGCGTGCTCGATGGTTAGAGTGGTCTCGGAATGTTCGCCTCAAGCTTGCATGCAACCAAAAGCGAGCTGACTCGGCTTTCAGCATGTTGTTGACCTTGTGGCATGTGGCTCGGGCCACCAGTAGATCCTCAGCTGTCAAAAAATGTGCCACCTCAAATTGAACTTCGTACGGCAGGTTGAGGAAGGTGCAATCTGTTTGCGAGCTGCAATATCAATCACAAATACCCAAAGGTTAATAAACTATCAATGTTCAACATCAAGTACTCCCCACTTACTCTTGTGCTAGTCTGGCTGATACACCCGCTATCAATCGGCGTTCGGCTTCAGCGACGTATTCCATTGTTAGTTCTCCACAAACACACGTCATGATTCCAGCAGTGGTTCCGAACTGAATGGCAATAAGAAGATCCCCTGGCCATAAAAAGTCGTAGGACAGGTACCAGGCACTGCAAAGCGAAATCATCTCCATCCATGAGCGACGAGTATGGGTGGAAAAATTCGCCTTAAAGTACAAGATACGTTCCTGGAGAATCATTCCAACTTTCCGTGTAGGTTTCCAAATGACGAACATATCTCCAACGAGTGCAAATATCACACCACTGGTTGTAGCAAGAACAAATGCCACCTCGATACGACGCAAATATGTGTAAATAATGTTGAAGGCCACAGCCCCCACTAGTCCCAGCAGACTCATTACAGGCAGGGGCAGGATCTGGGTCTTGTCCACCTCCATTTTTTCTGCTCCTGAGTGGAAAATAGCAAAACCTCAGTATTTCTCTCATCAATACAAAATAAACCAACGGGTGGTACTTACCATCTAGTGGCACAGCCCGTGCACAGCTTCGCAATTGTTCTCCACCGAGCGTCACTAGCATTCCAGATAAAGTACCCACTTGGACTGCAACGATCAGATCATGATAGATTGCATAGCTACCGTAGATAACACCCATAAAGCAGCCAAATTCGACGAAAGATCGCACAGGGTACTGACACCAGTTGTACTTCACATTAATGAAGCGGTCTTGTAAGATCACGCCGGCCCATCGAGTTGGCTTGAATAAAACCAACATATCAGCGAAGCACAAGAAGGCGATTCCGGCGATCGTGGCTAAAATGACTGTGACCTCAAGGCTACGCATGTTCTCAAAGATCCACTGAAAAGTACCCGATCCGATGTACGCGAACAAGAGCATGATAGGAAGTGGTCGAGCACGACTAGGTTCAACAATGTTGTCGCAAGGTACTCCGATTGGAGATATTGGTGCTGCAATCACTTCAGCATCACTAAGAAGGCCTCTTCCCCATGGAATTAGTTTTGATCTGTTCTTTCGGAAATATTCCCCCGAAAGCGTGACTGCAATCCCAGAGAATGTACCCAGTTGAAGCGCCAACACGAGGTCATCATACATAGCAAATGAACCACAGATAACGGCAAACCACGTGAATAGTTCCAAGAAGGACCGCAGTGGCTCCATCTGCCAGTTCTCTTTGGCATTTGTAACCCGACATTGAAGGAGCAAACCAACTTCACGAGTCGGCTCCCACATCAGGAACAATTCACTTGCTGCTAAGAAAAAAATACCAGCGAATGATGCTAGGCAAAACGCTGCTTCAATGCTGTCAAAGTAGTGATAAATGGATAGCAATGACACCATTGAAGCGTACGTGATCAGGAACAAGCAAAATAACAGTGCGCACGTTGCTGTTAACTGTGTCCGCATGTGGGTACCGACTGTCAGGTTGAGATGTGAGCACACCCAATGGCCACCAACGGATACTACAATACCAGAGAGGGCAGCAAGCGTGAGCGAGCTAAACACGGTGGATGAGGCTGCAAATGTACCAGCAAAGACTCCAACAAAAACCAGCGTCTCGACAAACATGTGAAGAGGGAAGACGACCCACTTATTCTTGAGCTGTTTTACACCTGTGTGGAAGACTGCCATTGGATGGAGCTCGTACGGCGCTGGGCTTGTCAAATAGCCAACTGACGCTGACAGTACAACATTAATTGCTGAATACTGAGAAAGTGACAGTGCCACCTCGTCTTGGTTGATCACCACAAAAAACGTCGAGCAAATATCGAGAGTGGACACTACCATGATACCAACAAACGTCCACTTTACCCGCTTGTAAAATCGAGGGTATCGTTCCATCACGAAGCTCAAAGCGCGGGTAGACCATGACAGTGATGGGCCATCCGCTTCTAGTGGCAAAGTTGAGCTGGTATCAGGTGATGATTCTTCCGATGAATCATGTACAGCACACGCGATCTCTTCGAGTTGGGCTCCTTCATTGGCTTCGATATCATCCCAGCACTCTCGAGAAAAGGCGATACAGAAAGCCGATAGAACACAGGAAAATAAAACTCCCGACAGTCCGTCACAGACCTTAGGTGCGATAAGTGTGATGCTACCAACGCAAAGCTTAGCTGCCAACCGTCTTCCAAAGCGACCCAGTTCCATCAAAGAAGGTTTTCTGCCAGATAGTGCGAGAGCAGTGAGTGTAACCGCAGCGACACCGATGAAGCACAACATGAGCGCGAGAGAATTCAATGGCACATTTGCCGCCCGCACAATAGCATCATACACTTGAGAGAAAAAGTATAACATCATCACGACCACCGGAATGAGTTTGACCCAGTGATCAGCAGGCATCTCCACCGCCGGTTGTGGGCTCGGTGGACTCACGAACCGAGGTCGACTTGCTGAAGCCAGTAATTCACTGCTAAGAATGAGTAAAACTCCGCAAAACGTGCCGAGTTGCAGCGACAACAGCATATCCTTCGAAGTACTATAGTAAAATGTCGTAGCTCCAAACGTGCCCGTCACTTCCACCAGCGATCGAAATGGATGCAGTTCCCAATTCTTCCGCGCATCTACAATCCGTCCTTGGAGTACAATTCCAACTCTTCTTGTTGGTTCACACAGCAGCAACAATTCACTGGCAATAATGAGCGACGTGCCGACGAGCGTGATTAGTAGATAGTTCACCACCAGTTGATCCACTGACTGAAAGTGCTGCATCTCACTCTCGTCCTCTCCAAACACATAGTCATGGAGCTTCCTCCCTGTATCCGTGATGATGTACCCCACACACACGTAGGACAGTGCGACTTTGAGCCAGAGCATGCCTCCGACGCCGCTCATCTGCTGCGGGTCCAATCTCGTCTCCAACATGTGAAGGTACGCTGCTAGAACGTCGCTCACGACGGCCAGCACGCCTGCAGCCACTGCTCCTGCCCCCACCGCGATCCAGCCCGAGTGAGACGCTGTATAGAGGTACAAGACACTCGCCATCCATGTGCAGACCTCGAGGAACAGTCGGCGCTTCTCTCTGGGCCACGAGCGCGGGTTCGAGCGGTCCAGCAGCAACGCTCCGACCCGCGTCGCCCCTGGGACGCGCACAAGCACGTGACAGGCGCTCAGATACGCGGCGCCGGCGCTCGCGACCAGCAGAACGCCGCCTACCAGGTCGTGGACGCGAGGCGGGAGCTGTCCGCGCGTCAGAGCGAACCACGCGCCCAGTGCGAAGAGCGTATCGAGGACGAAGACGCCGCGACTCTGCGAACGTTGCGAGCGTCGCGCGGGCGGAGGCGGCGCGAGCTTCAGCGAGGAGAGCAGCAGGTCTCCGAGCTCGTACGTGGGCGCGCGGCGGTCGCTGGCTTTGGGCCAGGAAGACGCCAACATCGACTTGTAGCGGAGACGTCAACTTGCACACTGAGACTGGCGTGGAATGTTAGGTGGGGATTACGGGATGTTGAGGTGGAGAATTAATGGGCGAAGAATCTGATATAACGTCTGTTGGAGGAGGGGTGAAAGACAGGAATTAAGGACGAATTAGAAATGGGTACGTTTGTCCGAAGTTCTCCGTCATCATTGGTACATGTAGCGACATGCGCGCACGAGTCCACGATGTCTTTCGCTCTCAGACTGACAGACTGAACAGCACGTTCGCTTCCCGATGGCGTCACTGCAAAGCCTGCGCTCGTGTTGAGGACAGAGACGTCAACAAGGTCTTCCGGCACAACCACTGCAATCTTCCATTAGCTTTAGAAAAGGCTAATTGACACGCATAGAATCTTCGAGACGTCGGACTTAGGCCAGCTCCACGCTCTTGCCGCTGGCCTTGGACCACTTGAGCAGCGCCTCCAGCATCACGTTGGGGTCGGCGTCGCCCTCCACCAGGATCTGCTGCTTCTCCACGTCGCACTTGACGTCCGTCACGCCTGTCAGGAGGGGAACATGTTAGCACCACCAGGGACTACAGAGGGACGCATATGCACCTTCGATCTTGGTGAGGATGCGCGTGCAAGCGCTGGAGCAGCCGTCGCACGTCATTCCTACCTTGAACTCAGTCACAGTCATCGTTGCGTGGGGCGTACTTGGTCAATTGAGTTATGGCGGAGCTTTTTAGGACGCGTGGAGCGCGAACGCATATTTGACTTGGTTAAAGTATGGTTGCAAAATGTGGTCTCGGACTAAATGAAGAAGTTGTGTCGCAGCAATTATTGAAGAGGCCGATATCGGCCATTCAATAAAATGTACACAGACGAGATCTTACCGAATCGAACATGTACATGTATTACCGAATCCGTACAAGTACTAGTATAAACTTTATACTAAAGCACACTTAGACTCTGTCCTCCTCTTTTCGAGACGCAGTGCTCGACTGTTTGCGGTTCGTGTACAGTAGAAGCTCCCTCAGCTCGACTCGTTCTGGTTGGGTTCGCAGCGAATCCAAACACAACCCGTTTAGCCTGCATCCGTATGCTACAGTGCTACAGCAAGGACACCTTCCAGCATCTACTGATGGAAATCCAGAATGTCAGAATAACACGCTCGCTAATCGATATCTTCACTGATATCTTGTGCAGCAGGCAGCAGGGACCTTGCCGGGGTCTCACTGAGATGTAAAAAAGCTTGTCTACTGCACCGATCTTGGCGTACATCCTGGTCAGCTCCAATCATCGATGCTGTCGATGGTGGACCTTGCATCGAGACAGGACATGGCCTTTGCTCGACGGATACAAGTCGCCTGAGGAATCCCCAGTGAGGATCGCTGTTCAGTATGGACATGGCTACACATTGTTGTCAGACCAAGACTGCAAAAACAGCCAATCATGTCACGTTTGTGGTTAGGTCAAGTGCAACTTTTTGTTGCAACACTATTCTGGAAGAGATGGCGACGTCCGCTGCAGCTTCCACTGTTGTAGCTGCCATCGGTACGGGCCACACCATCGAACTGTTAGCACCAGTGTACGAAGAGGTGCGTCGACCTTCCAGTGCTGGTGCAACAAGGGTCCCCGTGACGCTCCAACGCACAGCAGACGACTGGATCCAGCTCGTGTTCTCGACGCTCAACGTGAGCAAGGACGTGGCATGCGTGAACGAAGCCAGTGGCTGCCGCTGCAGCTTCGTGCGCTTCCTACAGGCGTTGCTGGTGCTGACCGAGCGGCAGTTTGTGCTATTCGACGCCACGTACGTCGTGGACCGAGTAGCCACGCTCCACTTTTGCGTCTGGGTGCACAAAGACGCCAAGCGCGGCACGTCACTCAAGGATTTCGACTTTGTGCTGAGTCATTTGCAAGCAACAGTGCTGTCTATTGTGCCATGCAACGAGCAGGCGAGGAAAAAGACACTAAATGCAGCACTAGAAGACGCCAAGAACACCTCGTGTCACGTTGTAGGCTGCAGACTGCACCCTTGGGACGTTGCAAAGAAGCCCCAGCAGAAACTCAATCTACCCGATGTGTTCCACAGCTTGACGAGTGAGATCGAGGTGGATCAAATGGAAATACGAGACGATTCCACTTACGTGGCTCGGATGAGTCGTCCCAACAAACAAATCCTAATGACCGACCTGCCCACAAATGTGCTCCAGAACATTGTGTGTCTCATGAATGCACGCGACCTCGCCTCATTGAGTGGCGTATGCTCGTTGTTCCAGCACATGGCGTACGAGGTGGTGCCTGGTTTAAATATTGTGCTTTACGAGCACCAGAGGAAAGGCCTGAAGTGGATGCTCCGCCGCGAGACACCGTCCCTGACTTGCGTACCTCAGCCACACCCATTTATTTTATCATCTGAGTCGGATAGTCTACCAACGGCGATCGATTTGATTGAGAGCAGAGTTATCACGTATCCCCATGTACTGGAACGTGACGCATGTGGAGGCATGTTCTGCGATGAACCAGGTCTAGGAAAAACTATCACCATGTTAGCGTTAATATTGCGGACAAAAGGACAAACAACAGATAACGCACAGGTTGATACTAGTGGACCTTGCGGCAATATGCCTAGACCAGGATTGCGATCGTCAAGATCCCGAGGACGTTCGGTGAATGTTGAAGATCTGGTAAGCTCTGGGGCGTCGTTGATCGTGGTTCCCGATCCGCTTGTAGAACATTGGAAATATCAAATTGAAGCTCACGTTGCACCAGGTGCTTTGCGCGTTTATGTTGATCCGGGAGCTGAGCACAAGCTACCGTACAACATTGATCTTGCTGAGCATGATGTTGTCATTACATCGTTTACAAGGCTGGCAAAAGAGTGGAAGCTTCATAGACCGACTTCAGCTTTGGAGGAACGAATGCCTGAACGATATGGATTTGAAGGTCCGCATCGGTATGCCGACGGAACTATCCGTGGAGAAGTGTCTTCTCTTCTAACGGTTCACTGGGTGCGAGTTATTGTTGATGAAGGCCACAAACTCGGTGGTCAAACACCTTCGGATTTAATGCAGTTGGCTCGGTTGTTGTGTGCTGAAAGACGTTGGGTAATGACTGGAACACCAACACCAAACACCCTCCAGTCAGCCGATCTCCGTTATATGCATGGGCTACTCGTATTCTTACGCAATCTACCCTACGGGAATCCAGACGGGCAGGCTTGGATAAAGGCAATTGCTCGCCCGTTCGAGCGAAATGAGATCGTCAGCTTATATCGTTTGCAACACTTACTCAGTCGGATTATGATGCGGCATACGAAACAGTCAATTCGTGAGATATTACCGGGACCGATCCGACGTACAGTATTCATTGACCCCACACCAACTGAATATGCGCATTACAATGGTGTTGCTGCAGCAGTCCGAGCCAACTTGGTCATTACCAATATGGACCCCAAAACACCTGGCTATCTGCATCCAGATAGCCTGTTGAACCCAGCCAATCGTAAGGAAGCGTCACGCGTTGTCTCGAATCTTCGGTCGGCTTGCTGCGGCGGAGCTTCTCTGAAAGTTTTATTGTCCGAAACTTCTCGACTAGAAACAATAAATATGTTGAGCGCACTCGAAGTTGACGGCGAGAATATGGCGGTCGTGATTGAGTATCTTCGCAAAGTGCAACTACAAGGGATGACTACTGAGTGTGGATGTTGCAAGCGCAAACTTCAGTTGCTTATGATTGTCCCATGCGGGCATCTATGCTGTGCTGATTGTGTGGAGGATCGCGTGCAAAGTGTTGGACCCAGTTGCTTTCGTTGTAATGCTGTGTTTGACCGTGAAGCCTTTCAACAACTGCAGCCAGGCTTTGAGTTTGAAATGGCGGAGGATACAACGTTGGAGACTACCAATATGGACCCCAACCGAATTGGTCGCGTTGGAGGACGCAATCAGGTTCAGCAGCTTGTATACCAAGAGCGACAACCTCGTCGAGCGCTAGACCTTACTCGCGATATTCATTTCATTGACGCTAGCAAAGCGTTCTATGCCGCCACCCGAGTTAAAGAACTGAAAGAGGAGTTCCTACTTGACAGCATAAGCCCAAGTACCCGTTATTCGCGACGCCAAGCTCGTCACTTTAAGGCAATCATATTTTCGCAATTCAAGGATCATATTTGGCATACAAAGGTTGCGTTCGCACAGCAGGGTGTACCTACGGCTGATTTCATTGCTGGACTCAGTCCTGAAGTTCGAATGAAGCATCTAATGAGTTTTCGCAAAGATCCCAATGTGAACGTCTTGTTGCTGACGGCCGTTGGTTCACATGGCTTGGACCTCTCTTTTGTTACCCACATCTTCTTGATGGACGAGATCTGGGATAAATCTCTAGAACAGCAAGTTATCAGTCGAGCTCATCGAATGGGTACGAACCAAGCCGTAGTGGTGGAACAATTGTGGATGCGAGGCAGCGTTGAAAGTCAAATGTTGAGGCCTCTTGATGCAGACGGAGTCGAACTTGAAGGAAAAGCACCAGAAGTGGTTGCTCTACCTACCCACGTGCAAGAAGGTGATTCTCCTGGAAAAGCCCCGAAGAAAACGAATGCTGGTGGAGGAACAATGTTCACCTCTCCAAGCAGGAAGCGCAAGCGGCATCGAACGGTGGGGGATACGCGGAGTGCTGCAAAGAGCAACAAAAACACTTTTCTCCAGCGCAAACTTAGCTACGTGCTGAACAACCTTCGCCTGTTGGGAGAAAATATTGTTGCGGAAGCAGGCCAAGTACGATTTTACGTTGAAAATGAACACAAGGATGTTATTCGCCAATCCATCCACGTCATGCCTAATCAAGGCTCTCGCAGAAATGCTGTTTCAGCACCAGATACTCAGCAATCAGCACCGACTACAGTTGAGTCACAGCTACAAGTGAGGCGCGTAGTTACGTTTGAAGGGGATCCGTCGCAGCCCACTACCGGTAGTGCTTTATCTTCACGCAGACCAATGCCAGTTCCCGATGCCATAATCGTAATTGACAGTTCTTCTGAAGAAGACAGCGAGAAGGTACTCGACAAAGAGAAAGAGCATGGAGATGAGGATATAGAGGCAACAATCATGGTGCAGAATGCTAGGCTTCGCTGGGCACAACGAAGGAGTATCATTGCTCAGCATACCTTTGCTGCACCAAGCTCGAGTGATAACGACAATGAAGTGAATCCACCGCCTGCAAAGATGAAAGCAGGAGCGAGCGCGACTATGATGATGACGACCAAGGTGGGCCCCAAGTCGAAGGCGGTGTCTTTTTGTGTAATTGATGATGATTCAGACACCGAAGCGGAATGACTTGATCACGAACCAGCAAACAAATGAGAGTAACAAAATGTGTAAATATTGAGATGTAAAGTTTGGATAGAGCGGAGTAACTACGATGAGCTAGAATACTAGCTCCACACTGCTTCATGAGGGGAGGCATTCGCTTCTCCAGTCTTTTTGATGATCGAATAGAAGTTGTCGTCGGAGTTTTGGGACATCGTCTTGTCCATTCGCAATCGTGCGTTACGCAAGAAGGCGAGGAATTTCCTTTCCTGAGCACTTAGATCAGGATGCCACACATCAATGATCAGCACGATTCGACTGCGTGTGTCGTCCTCATTCCACGCCTCGTGCTCAAACGAATCGTCAAAGATGAAGCACTTGCCTTCTTGGACGTCAACCACCTCCTCACCTGCCCGAAGTCGACATTGACCTTCTGGGACCACCAAAGGCAGATGACATCGCAGCTTTTTGTTCGTAGGTCCGTGATGCTTCTTCACATGAGTTCGAGGTGCCAACGCCGAGAAAAACGAGTGGTCGTAGTGGTCTCCAATCGCCTCAATAACGGCAGCAGTCTTCGGACAAAGATCCCGATTCCTTCGAAAGTCGACATTGTGGAGGAAGAGATAGAGCACGTTCCAGTCCCCTGCATCATGACCTGCAGTCCCCAGTCCGTCCTTCGCCTGTGTCAACAAAATCCACAATGAAAAAGCCCAAATATGTGGAGACAAGCTGTGCAGTGCCTACGCTGACGTCGCTGGCCCAAGACGGGGCTCTATATGGCTGGAAGGTCGACTGAGGCCTGTTCTTGAGCGACAAGAGCTCTTCCTTGATCACAGCAGCGCTGCTCTCCAGTGTCTTCACCCATGGGAACTCGTTACAGTCCCACACAGGCGTGGCTCGCAGCAGTGGAATCAACTCGGGGCAGCCGATCTGCCACTGCGCGCTTCTCTCCAGTGTCTTCACCCACGGGAACTCGTTACAGTCCCACACAGGCGTGGCTCGCAGCAGCGGAATCAACTCGGGGCAGCCGATCTGCCACTGTGAGCAGTCGGCCGGGATGCGGCGCTGGTTGAGCTGCAGCACGAGCCACTTCCGCAGACGACAAAAGACGTCGCAGTCGTCGTCACTACCGAGGCACCTCTCGAGCCACTGCAACGCAATCCGCTCACTGAACGTTGACACCCCCCAGGAACGCACCAACTCGTGCAACTTCACCTTGATATCCATTTTGGACCAAAATTTTTGGTGCTGTATAAACATTGGCAATTTGGGCAACAATACGCGCTACCACTTTCTGATTGGTGGAAATGCAGAGTAACTTTATATTGATTTTTGTATGTGACGTGGTTAACACTGCTCTGCTTGCGAGTGTCAATAGCGAGTTTAAGAGACGCTTTGTAGCTGTAAAATGTACCGTGGTAATGTAGTTTGCCTTTTGAAGTAACAAAGACGAGGCATTCGAACATAAGAAACTACATGGGAATTGCAGCGACAAAGTCAGGTTCATTTTGTATAAAAACGGTCTGTCACACAACATTCGCATCTTCAAATTGTAGCCCGACTTAAGACTTAACGCTTCTACCAGACGTCCCACTTCGACAGGAGACGACGATGTCTTCCACCAAAGTAAAGCAGCCTAAACCTGTCCAATCCGATAGCTAAGTTCGCTCTACAAACTACAAACTGTACTACATTTTACAAATACAAAGGGTCTCTTAAACTCTCTAATGAGTTTGCAGTGTAGTTAGCATTCCTAACCAGGATCGCGCTCCGAAATCTGTGCTGTAATTGGTTGGGTTTGGTTGGTGGGTAGGGATAAAGTGATGGTTGCGTAGGGCTTGCGCCCCGTCTCTGGATCGCGATTGCCGTTGGATCGCAACTCGCTAAAAGGTAAAACAGAAGCGATATGCTTGGTCTACCAAGGTGAATGGAAGACACGCGGTGCGCTAGAGCTCGCCACCGACGTCTACTGATTGCTTCACTTGTTGGAGTCGCTTCCAACCTTGCCGATGAACGCGGCGACTGCATCTCCCGTCGCCGTTTGACCTGGAACGTCAAGCAGACGCTGCTTCTCGAGGGACAATTCAAGCACTGTTATCGCATGGATGTTCACTCTTTTGAACGTCTTCTACTGATGGTGAGACCTGCGCTACTTCGAGACGGGCTACAGTCAATTCGACGAACGGGGGCAGACCCAGTTACTCCTGAGAGCATGTTGCAAATGCCCATATCCTGGCTAGCTGGAAGCAGTTACCACACGATCCGTGGACTGGGCGGTGTTTCTGTGACGGGGTTCTACGACTACGTACATGCAGTCATGGATACCATTTGTGCGTGCCCAGAGTTGCTGATTCGTTCACCGACCGAGTCCTTTGAGCGGATGACTGAGCTAGCCGACGATTTCACGCAGATCAGCAAAAATGGCATATTGACAGGTTGTGTAGGATGTGTTGACGGGTGGCTTTCCTATATATGGACACCATGCGAGGAAGAGGTGCTTGATGTGACTGCGTTCTTCTCTGGATATTACCAAATGTACGGTGTCAACGTGCCGGCCATCTGCGACTCTTTCAGTCGATTGATTCAATTCACCGGGTAAAGTTGGAGATTCTATTGCGTTCAGAAAGTGGAAACTCAGCAGCGGCATTATGGACTTGCCGGCTGGGTTTTACA
>NBNE01000723.1:0-18049 GCA_002215365.1 Phytophthora megakarya | reverse complement strand
TGAACGACTTCGTGGTTCGAATCCGTTCAGGGCACGCTATACACCTTGGGCGGTCAATTGTTCACCCACTTCGTCACAGAATCCATCCATGCATTTTCTTGACAAGCGTAGAGATGGCCGTCCGGGTACTCGTCAAGCTCGTTCAGCTCGGTGCGACCACTAGGTACGCCATGAATGAGGAAGAGAATATGTATTTTTTCGCCTAAAATTTGACAAAATAAAGCTATAATTAGATATCAAAAGATAAATAAAACTACAAATTTAGCACTATCTCGAACAGTCTGGAGTGCGGTCATTCGGCCGGCATGTTTGTTGGCACCCAAAATGCGCGCTGAGTCTTTTACAACCTCTACCAGCCCATATCTTGATGGGCGGCATGTCAAACATGATGGCAGTCTCATCAGCATTTAACACGCCGCCACCCCGGTAGGAACTGTATTATTTTCAAAATTCAATTGCGAATAGCACTTTCATTTATTCGAGGTCCTCGTATAATTTTTTTAGCTGCTTGGGGTTTTGGTAAACCCATATCTAATATTTACAAATAACACATACACAAGTTAAAATTTTAGAAAACAAAAATATTATCATAAAACAATTATTATATTCGTTGTCTATACTATGCCATTTGCCGACAAAATGATATGTCGTTTGAAAGCCAAATAACATGCTTTTTAAAAGGGGGTATCAGAATCGACATTGGCATTCATTAAATATTATATTCTGATTCCTACCACTTGCAAGACAGGTTTCATCGCAGATAGATGTTGGTTGAAGAAGAGCTAAGTAAAGATATCAAATGCCATCATCTTTCGTTGCTTCTTGCGCTCATCTCACGCCCACAAGAGCTGGGTGAGCTTGAAGACGATCGAGCGCGGTAGTCCTGCTTTAGGTCAGGTTCTAGGGTTTAGGGTTTCCTATCCTCCATAGCGTTGCACATGCAACAATATCAGAGTCCAGGGGTTGTTGGAGTGATTGACAGACAACACCACAAACTTCATCGAAAAGAGTTTTAGTGTGGGTGGCGTGGGAAATTTGTTGCCATTCACAAATGACGACAACATGTGTACATTCTCCTGGTCCTCGCTCATTACTAGAGCATAGCTGATGGCCGCATCATTCAACCATGCGCGGCCTGCCAGATATCCCACCACCTGGTCAAAGCGGGCCTCTTTGGTGCAGTCCTCTCTGTAGAACTTGGATGTCATAAAGCAGGTCGTATACTTTGACACTACTTCGTTTGCCGCCTTCTTGTTTCGCTGTTTGCATCATACATTGTGTTACCGTTAGACTCAGTTTCTTTTGCACATAATTCGACTGGACTTCCAGTGACCTTTATCCAATCTTACAACAGTCACACCATGCCGCGATCCCACCTTCTACCTCTCTGTAAACGGTTTGCATGACGTGAGTGGATTCGCTACAACAAACAGGACATCACTTAGTTAATGTTGCACAAAGATAGTTATTGTTGCTCATCATGAAAATAACTATCTTATAACGTCGCTGGAAGCAACGTTATTAAATAAGGGAAACGTTACCTTGAAAATGGACCCAATTCTGGCGTTTCCTATACCGCAAGCGTAGTGGCGTCAGCGGAGATTGGAGTACTCGTGAGGTCGACGAGGCTAGAGGAATTGCTAGTTGCAGACAGCACAGCATGTCTACTTCAGAAGTAAACTAGTGTTGACTGTAATGATATCACAATACCTTCGGGAATTACGTAGCTGTATCAGAACGAAGACGCCACGCCCTGCGGAACTTCTCTTACACGTCTTGACCTGCCGCGCAAAGTCTGCTCGTACATACTGCAAGGGTACTTCTTCAAGATATTGATGACTTTTTCATTCGTGTGCTGAGTGTCTATTTGTTCACCTCAATCACGGTGGTGGTTAGCCTTTGGATATTCGACGACAACATATTGAGGTACCAAAACGACAGATGGCCAGCCCTGTCTGCTTTTTTTCGTTTTTCCTTGAGATGGACGTGGCAAGTTGAGATGCACGCCTGTATTGGCCTCGGCGAGAACGTTGTTCTTCGGTTGGGAGCCTAATCCATCCTCCTTCGTCGGGTGAGCAATCTGTTCATTATCTTCCAATGCCCCAATAATATGTTGGACCCTTTAGATATATAGTTGTCGCCCATCGATATCTGAGATAAAGACGCCTTTTTGAAAGCCGAATACGTCGCGGGTGAAAATGTATATAGAGGCATTTCAGCCACCCAGATTCCAGTTGCTGAACGCCACATAGGTTGCCGCGCGATAACGTTGCTAGATCAGACAACGACTTGGTATTTTTTTGGTTGCTGCGTTCCGTAGTTGCTTCTTGCCCCACTTCCATTTATTTCCTCAACTGCAGTGTGTCGGTGTAGTCAGTAGCGTCAAGATCATAACGTTTCTGACTTGTGATGATAGTCTCTTCGTTGCTGTTGTCAGACGTTACAGAACTTTTCATTGTTTCGGCAACAATACGTTCCCACTTATCTAACTCCTTGTAGAACTTTGCGTTAGAGAGGTCTTCCACATTGGGTCGAACATGTACTTTGCCAAGTTATACTTTTCTTCTGATGACAACACTACAAGGTTTCCGCATTCTTGACGTCGAATACGCGCGAAGGAAACTCCACCTTACGGTGTTTGTTCAATGCTAACCTCGCTAACGTTGCTGCAGTGCGATAACGTTGCACCACCTTTTGCACTTGTCCATTTTTGTTGCTTCAGCCTGATACTATTCACCGCAAGTCGATAGAAGCTACACTCTCTACAATCTGTCTGTACATTTAGCGGCTTCTATCATGCTCCACAGCGGTTAACGGTCATAGGTGGTAGTTCCTCGAAGTCATGGCCCCAACGACAAACATACATGATGTGCTGGCACGACTAGTCGCAAACGCACAAGTATAACTCCACTCAATTTCATTACAACTGTATATTCTTCCGTCCACAAAACATCCCAAGTAGCAATCTTGTCAGTAGATTTTCTGCACAATGCTCCTTTCATCATCACCATAAAAAATCTCATTGTCTTCGAATTTTAGAAAGCACATACTCGCTCATAAAGGCGGTGGTACGACGCAGAAATACGGGTATTGTGTCAGGGTTTCTGGATCGACAATTGTGACGGTGAAGCGATTGCAACAGCAGTCGCGGGATGCTGGGTTGATTTCACTTATCCGACGTTCCCGCATCTGCAATATAGAAGCAACGTTAGTGTAGGTTAAGCAACAATACACAATATTTTTGTTCACCAACCTTTCTTGTCAGTGCCCGGCTGCGTGGGAGGCACACGCACAGCGTGCGACGCACCTCCGCCACTTGCGCCAGCATTCACAGCTCCGTCCGTCGCACGTTCACTGTCGGGGGAGCCAGGTTTGATCAAATCTGCTAATATGTGTTGCGTTAGTGAAACAAAACAACAAGTACACCATCAAACGTCATTTGATGTTTGTCAAACCTCTTTCATACGTTACAGCATTGTCAGCTGCTTGCTTCCGCTGCCCTGCTTCTCCCGCGTAATCCTTGCTGCTGCGCGCGTCGCTGCAATCATTTCTCCCGCTGTTCAAAATCAAAGAATGAGCGGTTCGTAGTGATTCGTAATTATTAAAAAAAAATACTGATTTAATACCGGTAATTTCACTTAAACATCTTTCGTTGTTTTCAACTGTTAACTTTATATTTCAATAACGTCGATATCAACGACTTTATGGACAGAAAAGCTGCGCCTATTAACGTTGTATGACGCACTTCGGTCTATTTGGGCCGGGCATTTAGCTAATTCTGAGACCCCTAATTGTCCTATTCACTCCTAAGCTCTGAAATATATTTCAAAGAATTGTGTTTGTCAGTGCCGCCAGGATTATAGTCAAGTGCAGATTCTATTTCACGTTCCGATGAACGCGATATCCTAGAATTCGTCCAGCTAGATGAACTACTCGGCCCAGAATCAACAAAGTAAAGTAAAGTTGGCAACTACACACCGTAAAATACTAGTTGATCTTGTTTTCTCTTTTACTCAGGATCACGAACTGTATAAATATCTGCCAATAGTGCAACACGGAATACAACGGTGATATGATTAGTTGACATTTGGATGTGCAGTTGGGCTGACAGTTATCTACAAGTGAAGCGAAGGGGGGCCACCGCGTGGTTTGTCGTGCCGTAGAGCAACGTGTCACCGATAGTTGCCGACCGTACGCAGCGTACCCGCTGTCTATAGCAAGATCACTGGTGAATCCAGCCCGTATAAATACAGCGACGACGTTCAAGAAGAGCGTTCGACGAGAGAATGCAAACTTATTAGCACCGCACCCGGCTGTGGGGAAGTCTGTCGCGGGCTTTAAGCCCCCAACCCGAACTCGTATTCTCCCCACAGCTCATACAAATCCTTTGGTCGTTTGGACAGCTTCACGCGTTGTCTTGTCCCAATTGCAGCCGTAGCCTCTACATCGGCTTCACATATTGGATCTTGCACTCTTCAAGCGACCGGTTGAACAGCTATACGTCGTACAACATCCAGGGCCTTCTGGTGATTGCGTTGGCTTTCTGAACGAGAGCGGAACAATTCATTCAAAATTGCAGCCATTTGACGTTGCATATCAAATTGGTGAGAATGGATAGCGGAAACCCCTTACGCGTGCTGTGAGCAGTCATATTATGGCGACCGGGTTGTGCACGCTCCGTTCTACTGCTGCCGGAAGTGTCGTCTTATCTCTCGAGGATATGAACTTGAGCTCCATCGTCAGCAATAGTAATGGATACACGCTCCACGGGGTTAACCACTACATTTCCCCCAGCGTCAGAATATACACGCACACTGCATTGCTTCAACAGTACTGCAATCAAATCATAATCACAAGTTCACACAAGTGATGCCCAAAGCAGCGGAAGTGCTAGTACCCGTACTACTTCCTCACCCATCGCGACTTTGATAGCAGAACCGACATGATTGATTACGAGCTCGTCTGAAACTGCACGGGTGCCGTCCTTAAACGTGTAGCAACATGGCCCAAGGGCTCCAGCCAATACGTCTGCAGCAACAGCATCTGGAAACGGCTGAGTGTTATCAATGTACACATCGACGACGCTTTTCCGGGTTCTCCACCTCGCACGTAGGTTGACGTAGTCCTTAGATACACCGGTTCTCTTGGCATACGTAGCAGCACCCTTCCGCAAACTGTGGATTCCTAAGTTTCCCTGTTTCATCTTGTGAAAAGAGTCTCCTTGAAAATACATTGCAAATAGCGACGGATGACACGATGATCATCTTGGGGATGGCCAAACACGAACTCTGATGCCTCATTGCTCATAACTTCAACACACACAGCCAGGTTTAAGAGCGCGCAAACGCGGGGATCTAGGCCGCCGATAATAATTTGTTCTGGTGTATCGCGTTCCTCAGAAATGTTTTACCCACAAAGCTGGCAAAGTATAGTTCCCGGGTGGTACATGCTCAGCGAAAAACTGTCAAATTTTATCTTCATCATGTCATCAATCCGCGCGATGAGATGCCATTGTAATGTAAGAACAGCACGCATGAGATATTTGAGCGACCCCTTGTCCTTTCTTGAGCAAACCAATTCCATCAGGTTGATGAATTCGTTGTATTCAATCGGCCTCCTAGCTGCCGACTGCAAACCTCATAGCGTTTCACTTTCTTGATTACTGCGTTAACAGTCTCTGAGCGAGTCGGGTTGCCTTCGCCACGAATGGGGTCCCAGGCTATTGTACGCCGTGGTATGAAGGAGGGGATGGCCTTCTTAGCGTACTCTAAGGTAGAAGCTCTACCGTTGACGGGTTGGCGTCTTCTGTTGGGTGAGGTTCGCCGAACGCGCGCGAATTCATCCATTCGCACACAACATCGGGGGTAATCGCTAGTAGGTCGTGAAGGCTGTGTCCGTGGCAAACGCATGGTCAGCTCTGAAGGCCATAAACTCGCGGAGAATCGACCTGTATTTGTTTGTTGGTATCACTTTGGTTCTCCGTAGCGTTCTGGGTAATGGAGGGAACTGGCATCTGCTACCACACGAGAAATTAGAAATTTGCACCTCGTTTTGTAAGTATTACCTCTTTTAACTATTTTTAACCTGATCAAACACTAACATTCTGTACAACGACTCTTGCAAATAGCACGGCTGTTTTACAGCAGTGTTGAACTTGCCATTGGCCAGCACTGTCTCAAACCCGATCGCTCTGCCAATCAGGAGCTCTGCTCCGCGGCAAATACAACTTCGGTTGTACATGTATTTATTTGGTTATGTTTAAGGTGTCGTAATCAGGCCCTCCGAAGATGGCGTTGCAATACCATTTAGCGGCGCCCCCTAAATAAGTTATTCCGCGGAGCTTAGAGAAACGTAAAAAAGAATTATTCAGTATATTGCAATAATTTTAAGTGCAAGATGGTAACCTGTATTTGTAGTTTAAGCAAACCTCTCAACTTACGCGTTCACGACCTTCGAGACTGTAACTGCCCCCCAGAAGTGCCTGTTCACTTTGAGAAAGAGCAACATATCAAGCCGAATTATGAGGATGCCGTGGCGGTGCACCGAAAGCACATGGTACGCCTTGCTAAATAGCCGTTGAACGGCATTAGGGATAGAGCGCGCCCCGCTAAAAAGTGCTTTTTATATCTGTAAAAAATACCTTTGTAAAAAGTCGATCGTAAGTTATTCCACTTTTTCTTGCTCTGTGAAAAATAAATTATTCCGTACTAATATTTCCGTATATTTTCCGTACAATCTTTTATTCGGAGGGCCTGGTCGTAATTCACGTACTTTACATGTGCAATTCCATCCAATTAGAAATACTGCGCTGTCGTGTCGCCCGTAAAACATGAAAAATCCTGTCCGGCAAAGGCTGATATGTCTTGCCCTGCGAACAACGTTGAGATGTCCTGGCCACCAAGGTATTGGCTCATATCCGACATGGCAAATGGGACATTGGAACCCCCTCCTCCATCGCCACCACCACCCAACTGCTGGACACTTGTTGCGACCGACGCCATATTCGACAAAATCGAAGTCATATCGTTCACAGTGCTGATCATTTCCCCCAATGAGCGCTTCTGTTGAGGTTGAGGTGGCAAAGGTTCAATGTAGCCTGGCGGTGATTTTGCTTCCTTTTGCGCTTGTGTCGCCATAGTCTCAATGTAGCCTGAGGATAGTCCTGCGTCGTTTTGTGACTGTGCAGACCTCGTGTATGCCGGAGGAGGTTGGTTGTACTTGTTGGTTCCCTTCGTGTAGTCGGAGAGGTCTGGTCCATACGAATACGAATGAGGCGGAGCAGGTGCGCAAGGAATGGAACTCGCTTTCCTTTCACGGTATGATCGCGCTCTTTCTTTGGTTTTCTTGTGCTTCCTGCGTCTATGGTGGTCATCTGACGAAGTTGATGAAGACGACGACGAGGAGGAAGACGACGCCGAAGAGGAAGACTCGTACCCATCTGACTCTCGACGAGCTTTACGCTTGGCCTTGCGTCTTCGGCGACGTTCCTTCCGCTTGGCTTTCTTCTCCTTTCGACGACGACGTCGACGTCGTCGTTCTTCCTCGGAAGTTGATGTTTCCTCTGATGAACTGGACGATTGAGCTACAGCTGAAGACAAGTTGCCTCGAGGAACCTCCTTTCTCATCTTAGTCTCAGGGTGGCTTGGAAACAGAGGTGGACTGCGTATTTCGTTGTCTCTCGTGCTTCGCGACTTCTTTCTTGAGTGTTGCTTGCGTCGATCTTTGTCTTTGCGCCGGCTTCGCTGGTTACCGCTTCTGTCCGATGATGAGTCCGATGAGGGTAATGCATCGCTCACCACTTCTCCAAACTCAACGTTCGTCACAACCACAGCTTCATGCACTTCCTCCTCTCGAAGACCACCTTGAGAACCTGAAAAACTCTGTTTACGCACTGTAGAATTTGACGAACGCCTTGAAGTCGATGCTGTGACATCTTCAGCGAAAAAGTTGTTGGACTTACACACCTCCTTACCCACGCGCTCCGGTGTTTCTTCCACCTTGACAACTTGCATCTTATGAACAAGTCCATCGGTATGCCAATCTTCTTCATGTTCCATTTGTTTCTGTAGATAAGCTTGCACTTGTGTCTCTTCTTCTCGTTGCATCTGCTCCTGAAAAGCTTTCATCTTGGTAATCGCTTCCATTGTTGCACGTTCTCGTTCTTGAGCTTCTTGCTTCTGCATTCTCAACTCAGCCTGGATTCTCTCTTGCTCTTGAAACTGTTGACGTCGGATGGAATCTTCACTTTGTTGCACTTGACGTCGCTGCTGTTCTTGTTGGCAATGTTGCTGGATCAGTCGTTGCATCGGCGATTCGTCCAGTGCAACAGGAGGAGACATGACCGGATCTTTGTCTTTGAGCAACAGTTGAAGACGAATGTGGCCGGCTGGCTTACCTTGCTTGTGTAGAGGGAACCACTGCTCTGCCGGTTGCCCCAGTCTGACATTAGCAAGAGGAATAGCACACGCCCCAACCGCAGGACAGAAGAGCATCAACTGGTTTTTCACTCGAATAGTTAGGATCTCGATATCTGGATTGATCACATGGAGTTCGAGCTTCTCGTTCCACTCCGGACACGATTTCTGGTCCGTGTAGACCACTTTCGTGCGGAAAACTCGATGTGTTGGAGGTTGCACGAGTTGACTCGGAGACTGGTGCGACGTGTCCAAAAGGTTGCTGAAAGATGCGCCAGCTTGCGTCGAACCATTAACAACTTCCGTGTTGCCGAGGTACAGTTTGCAGTAGGACCCTCGCCCCACCGCCGCCAGATTTCGAGCCGAATGCACGCGAAGGAACAGCGTAAAACCACTCTGGGGGATCGTCGGGTTGCCCCATCCCGCTAATCCTCTACTGGATGTGGAATGCACTCGCTCCATCTCACTTGTGAAGTAGCTGGTAAATTGCGGAATGAACTGAAAGCGATGAGTTACCAAGTGTACCCAACAAGGAATGGAACGGTAAAGAGGATGGGGCGTGAGGTGGGCAGTTTAATCGTTCTGACCGTGGAAACTAAAACGTGGATATACATTTTTGGTTATTTTGTTTTACGAACCGAAGAATGCACCGAGAGGTCCGAGGCCTAGAGCTCCTAACCCAATAGATGCAATAGTACCTCCTAGTCCATTGCCACCCCCAGTGTTGCCATTGAGTTGTTGCATATTGGCCATGATCGTGGAAATCTCGGTGACAGTACCTATCATTCCCTGGAAATCGGTTCCTTGAGTTTGCGGGTAACCGGTAGGGTAGGGAAATTGAGATTGTGCCTGCATGAAGTTTTGCTTTGTTTGTTGCTGTTGCCTGATGTGCTCGGTCATCATGCGCATCGTGTTCTCATTTGCATGGTTCTGCATCTCCACGAGCATCGCAATGTTGGATGGAAGAGGAGACTCGTTCACTCTCTTCATGAAATCCGCAGAGTATGGAGACGCGTTCGGGCTCCGCTGGTTTGGTTTCAGCATTAACTTTAAGTGAATATGGCCAGTAGGATGAAGTTGGAACCACTGATCCAGCGACGCCCCTGGACGCAAATGCGCCAAGTAAATGTTGCAACTTCCCACCAGTGTATCGCTCGAGTCTTTCACGCGAATCGTGAGGACTTCGGATTTGGGGTCGGTCACATCGATCTGCACTTCTTCCTTCCAATCGACAGGTTCGCCGTCACGGATGTGGCTGAAGCTGGTGTATTTAGGCTTGGAAATCGATTCAGCGGGTCCAGCAGGAGACGAATTGTTCCAGACAAATGTCGTGCAGAACGCCGCAATCGCATGTGTGGATAAATTCTGTGCCGACAAAACGTGGAGGATCAATGTGAACGATTGTTGACCGTTGCTCGACATGTAGGATATCCGATACTCTTCAAATTCAGAAATGATCGTGAGATGGGGACTGCAACGAGTGTAGCCAAAGAATACGCTGGTCATCCAACAGTTCTACTGGTCTGTGATATCTAGAACAGCATGTTCATCCACTAGAGATTCATCTCACTATTGGTTCCTCCGTGATGTGTGTGCGGGAATGGCGACTTTGTGATATGCATACACTGCAATACCCTATAATCGTCCATTCTGCCAGTGAGAAATCCACCCAACCTCGAATCAAGCACCTTGACCAATTGATACGAGGTCTACTCCCATAAGTTTAGCACAGACAGAAACTTCTTTTTATAGTGTACATGCATTAATACACCTGAAAGGTAGTATAGGTAGTCTCAGAGCATCTCCAACGGTGGGGGCCAAACAGCATAATTACTTCAAAGTCGCCCCCACCGGTGGGGCTAAAATCGCCCTTTAACTGCTAATGAAGTATGGGTGCCATCCAAAACCTCCATTAAAAGTTTTAATCAACTTTTGTCCGATTTTAATTCGCATCAAACAAAAAAACGAAAAACCTACTCCAAAACCTCGATCAAAAGGTTTTATCTGGACGGGTCTATCCGCCCACTTGACTTGAAAATTGTAAGCTACCCTGAAAGGGGCAAAATAGTTAGGACAAATTTCTTAAATAAATCTTGAGATTTAGAGAAGTTAGTACGTGTTGAAGTTGGATCTTTACCCTGACAAGGCAACTTGAGGTTCCAGTAGTGGTGTTGATACGTCAACACTTCCTTCCTGCTTTTCTCGACCAAGTAAGTGCTGTGGGTGAGGTTGTGATTCTCTACCATGTCATTGTGGAATCTCGAGGAGGGATATGTACGATCCTCCTGCGTTCTTGTCTCTCATTACAACAGCTAGGGCTCGCCGTTTTACCAGGTCAAAGCTCCTTACGCTCAGGAAGCGATTACACGATGAACCGATTCGATACGAGCATGCCCGTCTAGTGCGAGTCCGTCGCCATCTCAACGTCGCTTGTCTACCGAGACCGGACGTAGCTCCTTGGATATATATTTGGTACTTCGGTACCAATGAGAATCTTATGAACATAAATAGTCTGTCTAGGTATGTACTGCGTTTAGATACTGATCTATCCAGTTAGAAAGGTGTTTGACGGTGTGTTGTTGTATTGCATTAGAGCCTCTTTCAACTGTTCGGTGGATCGCTTCGCCCTGTTCTACGAGATTCGAGTTTACAAGCCAAAAGGGGATGACCTTGCAAACTAGAACATCATCACCAGGTTCGTGGCGTCCTGTTGGCCTTCTACGTGGGGTCAATGGGTACTAAAGATCTGTGCACCAAGTTCGGCGTCCCCAATTCAACATTGAGTCGTGTTCTCAACGACGCCGAGGGCGCCATGCACCGTGCTCTCTCGGGGCTTAGTCCTCCAGAATAGTATGGCGGACGCTCGCTCGCCAAAAGGCCCTCGCACGACTGACGGGTGCTCGAGCGTCGATGCTGTGTTTCGTGTGGGGCTTCATCGATGGGAAAACTACAAAGTACGTCTTGACTGTCTTCAGATTTTCCAAAGTGATCATATTTAACTGTTACTGTATATATGTAGGTGCAACAACCTCTCCAAAGAGATCTCTAAAATGCCCATTACAATGGGTGGCTTCATTCTGTCTTCGTCACTGGGACGTTATGCTTCAGTTGTGATGGCTTGATCGTGTGGGCCAAGCACAACTTCTCGGGGAGCTGGAATGACTCGGACACTAGTCTGCTGTTTCGACAAAAACTTCTTGACCCTACTTTGAACCCGGACCCCCGTTACGGAATCATAACTGACTCTGCTTTTCCTTGCAGTGGGAAGTTGGTGGGCAGGATCATGACTCATATGAAAGACGGAGAGCTTCGAGGTATTGTCCCCACTGTCAGAGAGGTTGCTGTGAAGAAGGGCCGTTAAATCACCTTCGTTCGTCAATCCGTAGAGTGGGGAATGGGCTCTATCGAAAAACATTTTCATCGGCATTTTGCACCCTCTGCCTGCTTGCAAAGCCAAAAGAAAGATTCGTCTTAACAACCTTTTCTAGTTGGCTAACTATCGTATTCGTTCGGTGGAGGTGAGTCAGATCAGAACGACATTTCTACATGGGAGGCGTCATAACATGCAAATCTGAGGTGGCTATACTTTGGGTTTTTTCGATCTCATATGCACAAGTTGTGCAGCACAACACCTACGTTTTTGAAGATTAGCTAGCACCAGCACCATCTGTTCGTGCCGTTGACAAGATTCCTTGCGTTCGAGAGCAATGCGGTCCTCCAGGACTCGTCGGTTCTTCTCTTTTTCACGCTCCATCTTAACTTCCCGTTCAGCCCCAATACGTCTTTGCTCTTCCCTAATCTCGCGTGCCTCTTGAAGCTCTTCAACCCTGCGTCCCTCCACTGTATCTGCTTCTTCACGTCGGACGTGGTCGCGCTCGTTTCGATCTCTTCTTCTCTTTCGGACCTACGCCTACGCTCATCGGCTTCAGCCTTCCGGTCACTATCTTTTTGAAGGAACAGAAGTAGTTTCATCATCTCGCTTGAGTTGTCCACCTCCTTGTCGTCAATCTCGGGCCTCATTTCGCCCATTCTCTGCTTTGCTCTCACCATGTTTGATCTAGCGTAAGACGTCGCTTTGGTAGACGTGTCAGACGTTTCGGACACAGCCCGCTTACCGTTGTCGTTGATGGCGGTCTGAGCGACCGTATCAAAATTATCGCGTAGTACTCACAAGCCTTGGCCTCCTAAACGGTTGCTGCCTATATCGAGGTGACCGTAGCACTCCATTTCACGCGCGTCTGCCTCCGCCATTCGAGGGTCACGCTGAAGAGTGGGGCCGCCCGGAGATGCTACCGTAGGAAGAGGAATTCGGCTAGAGGTTGGTTTTCGTTTCTGTTTCTTGGGGCGGCTAGTGCTACGGCCCGGCGGTGACGCGAAGGGGGTAGCAAGTGTCGCAGCTTGTGTTTCCACGGGCTCCCCCAAAGGAACCAAGTCTACAGAGGCATGAGAGTATGCAGCGGCTGAAACTTCCTGTGTCGTATCGGATTGTTCACGTTCTGCTTCACCACCATTGTCATCATCCAAAAAGTCGTAGTGATGTGCCAATGTCGCGTCGACTGGTTCGTGATCTGTTAAAATGACTCCAGTAGGCGGTGGTGGGGGTTGCGAGTCGTGCTGGAGGGGCTCTGGTGCTGCATCATTCGCTGTGGGAGTAGTGTTGATGTTGGATCGGTCACCAGGTGTATCACCGTGCCCGGGTTCCACCTCCACGTTCAGTAAATTTCGGAAGGCCTGAAGACCGGCGACATCCGGAACAGTACTGACCCTAATATTTGTCCCAATATTTGCTCCACCATCTACTCCAGTATCGGACCCTGGGTTCTCGCGCCGTAAAGGGCGGAGTCCCGCTCGAAGCAAAGGCCAAGGACCTGTTCCCGCTCCTCCCCTTAGGGGAACTCTCGACGTTTCACCCTGCCTACCATCATCCACATCTCGGAGCAAGACTTCGTCGTCACCCCCTTCGTCTTGGCCGTCGTGTGTAGTCTGGACACCGCCTTCTGTCTCAATTTGGGCTTGGATACGGATGGCCCAAACTACGGGCCTGTTACGAGCCGACACCTCACCTCGTCCAGTCGGCTTCTGCTTCGTGTAGAGGCTCATGAATTTACGCCTCAAGTACTCAAAGTCCCTCTCCATCGAACCTCTGGACCGCTGTCGTTGAATTGTTGGGCTACCTTCTCCCACATGTTGCGTCCCAAAGGTAGAATCTCCTCTACCAACGAGCAGAGCAGTAGCTAGTCGTTGATAGTGTAGTTCGCGTACCGTGGTTTCTACCGCGCTACAATACATAAGCTGTTAGGAACGTCAATTCATCTCAGTATGTATCGTAATTTACCGCTGCCATCGTTGATCTTGTAAAGAGCTTGGTAAGTAGTAGCCTTCGAAACGAAAAATGCACCGGTCTGCACCTTTGAACAAAAAAACTAAAGTTGAAGCTGGACCGCCGGGGCAGATATATTGAACCCATTATACCGTACCAAAAAACTCGAAAAGGGCAGACGTATACGAATCAATTATGTTGCTCTGCCAAGATATCTCGGTGCTGGCAGCCTTCCCAACCGCACCCGCAGAGGGACCAGAGCTTGTCCCCGTAGCTCACAGTAATCTCCTCCCCCTTGAAAATCTTCCTCACGGTGACAGCCACAACAGTCAATTGAGAACCCGTCTGCACCTCGTGGAATTTCGTAGAAGGATTGCAGGAATGATTCATGAACCGTAGCTTGCCTCCCTCACAGAAAGCGTCAATTCCGACGTGCTTGGCACCACTAGTTCTCATCTTGAGATGCAGTCGATATCCATTGTTTATTGGAGCACTCTTGGACGGTGGCACAAACAACTTGATGTGCCCTAGGTACTCACCGACGACCCACACTCAGCAATGTCGGTAGAACCCACGAGCCCTCTAATTCCAGTCCGAGAACTCCGTGCAATAAGTACCATGGAATTCTCTCGAAGAAAATTCCCACACATGCCGCCCATCGCACAATTCTGCTTAGTACAAAATCGACTCTCTCGCGCGCGTTAAGACATGTGAAAGCGGAACAGCGAACCTCGCATCCACAATCTGGTCGTCTACGCACTCCAACACTCACATATGCAAATTTCCAACCCCGAGGGTTCCACTGAGCCTCCAGACGTACTACGGCTTTAGGCCATTCCTCAGAAAACCACTCATGGACAGTAACGAATGTAGGCTCATCTTCGGACGGTGCGTCTGACCCGGCGTGGCAGGACGTGCGTCAATAGGAACGGGCGGGGGATCTGAAGCTTCTTCCGCTATGACAGGTTCTCCGGGGGCACCCAGCCCTCTTATCAGCTCCAATGCATTGGCGTCATACCCGTCGGATTCATAACAATTCGCAAACCAACGAGGGATTTCACCGGGGATCATAGGGAGATTGATCCGTAGTCGTACAGGAGGGGCCCGGACAGGACTTGGAGACCAACCGATTACCACTGGACTCTTCACAGGTGACTGCGACGGAACTGTGAACTCAGACCGAGGCGACCACAGAGGTTCAGTAATAGTATACGACTGAGAACTTGTAGCCGACAATAAACCCTCTCCAGGAGATCCATCGACAACGGTGGCGTTCGAGACGAAACCGGATGGCGAAGCTGCTTCCGAGTAGGGCTCAGTGACTGTCGAGACCTGAGAAAGACTTACTGCCGGCGGCCCCGACCCATCCGACAACACAGCTACCTCCCTACAGACAGAGCCATCCCTCACAGAAGGCGATAACCGGAAGTTCGAGAGAGACGAAACCTGCATCGTCACCGACGCAACCAGTCGTGGGTGGCGACAAAACCAGACCAGTTCGCAGTCGAACCCACTTGCCTTGAGGCTTTCTTTTCCTCGTACGCCTCTTAGTTTGCGGTCCTACTACCAGTCGACGGCGGCTACCAGTCATTTTGCCGTATCAGAAGATGTAAGAAAATGTTAGATAGGTAATATAAATCAATGAAATTAAGAAAACGAACGCTTGCCGAGGAAAGATGCTCTTCAAACCACCTGGTGCAATAAATAACATAACATAATTAGCCAAGCTCGCCGTTCCGTATTAGGTCAGTCGATACTCACCGAGGATAACAAGCTCAGCGACAATAAAGAGCAATCGAAGCGCTGTAGCAGCTTTCTGGTCTACTAGCGAGATCTGGAATGACTTACTAGTACTCGTCAACATCTTTTGGCGGTGTCAGGTATAACTTCAACTTTGGGGTAAGATTCTCGGTTGAGGGTTTGATTTGTGCATATAAATAAATCAAGTCTAGGTTAATTCCCGGTTGCTCGTTTAGGGGGCGATAAAACCGGATAAATGCTGGATTAAACGGAAGTTTAATCATGTTTGTTATCACCCATTTAATGCGATAGATATTGCGTGACTTTTGTCAAGTGTTTAATGGAGATTTTGGATGGCATCCAATACCCCATCAAATATGACCTCGGCTTATTCCTTGCGACAGGGGGATTCTGTGTTTTTGCATCAACATGGTCTGATAATTTCATTCTCGTGCTTTCGTAAGTTATATATAGAGTTTTTGGTCAAAACGTAGGTAGATGGACTAACGTTTTCGCGAATTCTCAAATCCCTAGCACTTGATTTTCTTATACTCGTAATGATGTGGGAGAAAACGCAAGTTGGGCAACCTACGAAACAATTTCCATTTGATAGGACAAAGTTTGACGAAAATCCTTGTACCATGTCAGTTACGCTCACGTCGGTGCAAAAAGCTCTTGTCATCTTGAGCGCAGTAGGTTCGCTGACGGAGAGTGACACAGCAACCGCTCCCCCACCACCTAATGCTAAGGCGATACGCAATGCCTGTATTTCGTCGGAGACGAGAAAGAAGTACAAGGGAAACATTTATGTGATCAAAAGATGGATTAGAAATGAGCTCTCCAAAGTAGACGCAAACACCTGACGCTTATTTGATGTATCTGGTGATGTTGATCTCGTGGAAATAACACCTGTCCTATTTGAAGACTTTGTGGCGTACAAGAGGACTATTGCCAGGTCTGGAACATTGAGCGGCTATCAAAGTGAAATTAAGGATCTCTATAGGGCGAAGCGGATTGCACTACCGGAGGAGTATGGAGGCTGCTGGGATCAGGGTTTTGGACGTGTGGTAGCAGATTTACCAGTGAATGAATCTGGGTTCGAGTTATTATCACCGCATTTTCGTGACAACACAGACGGATCTGTGACGGCAAGCTTGCAAAAAATGTTCCCAGTACTTGCTGGTGAGCAAAATATGAAAGGCGTTTTACAGCTTTGCCTCGCGTCTTTGGTGTTTCATGCTCAATATTTTGCTACAGAGTTTCCTCCAAATCAGTCACTAGTGTCGACATCCATATTCACTAATACTGATGTCCTCAATGAGCTACACAAAAACTCTAGAGCTGAGAGAATCGCAATGGATGAGGCCAACAGGAATCCTTCCACACGTCGATATCTACAAAAACCTCGTCCAGCAGCAACAGCCAATGGATGCTCTCCCTGGGGTGTTGAAAAAAAAAGAATGGAATGCGTTCTCGAGAAAAAAGGTGTTGCAGCTGGCAATATTACAAGAGCCCTACTTCGAGAGGAGATGATCTCATTGCTGGTGGAAGTGAGGTTACACCACCAAACACCACACCAGACAACTCCAGCGCAGAATGCACCACGATCGAACTATACAGTACATGAGGAGGTAAATTCCACTTACTGCCTCAACACTTTGATTTTTCCAGTATAGACCCCCTTAGTGGGTGGCTCTTGTGGTGGTTTGGAAACAAGAGACTCGGATATCCACCGTATAAAGGAATCTTGCCCGATGACCTGGACGCACATAAGAAGATAGCAACGCTCTCGGGCTGGACGACGAGGATGCGTCATATTTCAAACGGGATCGAAGCTACAGTTGGAGCACCAATGCCAACCCCACAAGACGAACCCTACGTTTTTGAGCTGTTTAAAACTGGCTACGAGAAGCTAGGATTAAAACCGAGCCAAGAACTCCGTAGAGCAGAGCAGATAAAGCTTACTACAGTGTTGAGACTCGTGTGAGAGGGTGACAGGAACCCAGCCATTCAAGTCACGAAAGCGGTAAAAACTGCAGTTAGTAAATAAGCACTTGCATGATCGTTTGCATCAACTTGCCGTACAGTGTCTGGTCTTGGAAAAGAGCACGGTACCATTGTCGCACAAAAGTGGCAGCCTTTCACCTGCCCTGCCGGGTCTTCATGCAATCAATCCGTTGTCTGGAGCTCCAGCGGCCAGCTGGTAGCGCGCTTTCACCGCCGATGACAACATTGAAGCCTGCGCAGCGGTCGTCAGTCGGCGATGACTTCTTCAGCAGCGTCACATCTTGCGTATCGAACTCTGGAGCAAACCAAACAAGTCAATATTTTTGTCCAATCAGATCATCTACAATAGATGTAGGGACGTTTTATCAAGTCAATTCATTCCCGCTTTGTCCAACGAACATGGTATCCGCCAATCAATTGGCTATTTGATTGGCGGATACCGTATTCGTTGTACAAAGCGACTACAATTGCTCCAAATTGACACATGCATAGATTTTCACCCCATTTTGCTCCTTAACCCCTTAGTTCCCGGCCTCAAATCCCAGGGGTATATTTTGATCCTTATGTT
>NBNE01000722.1:0-18080 GCA_002215365.1 Phytophthora megakarya | reverse complement strand
AACCGGTTAACGTTGCGGTTAGAGTTTCGTGTAACCCCGTTACAGAGACCGTCCGGCATCTCCGGGAAATCGCATCAGCTAGTAGCTCGGGGCGGCCTTGGACCGCCAACTTCCGGAGCGAATGCCTTTGCCTGCCCGTGGTGGCCGACCCTTTGGCACTTCAGGTGGATCTGGAAGAGCTACGTTTCTCCGACGGTGCTCGGGACTTTACGTCCGTGATCGCCATACTGCAGACCATGCTGCACGACGCGGGTTACGGGTTCCTGAACCTGGTACCCACTTGGGGACGCACGCTGAGACCAGAATTGCTCGCAGCTCAGGACGGTCAGTTCATGTCCGACGCTAGTTTTCTGTGTATATCATTAGGTAGGGCTATTGTTATGTCACAACATCCAACTTGTCCGCTGTTTTGATTGGCTCGAGCGAGTAAATTGGAAAGTGGGGCGAACCTAAACAACTCTCAAACGTGATTGGTCAGTTTGCAATAATCGATATATCGCATTTCTGATAATTGATTGTATGACGATGGACAAGAGCGAGTGTGTGTTGTGCCACAGGCGTCGCGACGTCTTCTTCTGTGCGAGCTGCACGTCGGCTATGCTGCAACAGCGTCGAACCATGTTGGCCGCATTGCAGGCGGACGTGGCGGTGCTGCGTAAGAAGACCGAGTTCGCGCTGAGTGTGCGTCGCGTAGCAATTTGACTCGTGAGAAAGCACGTTTTCTAATGGCTTGTGCGTGGCGACTGCAGACGAAGAGTGCGCTGGTGGACGCGGAGCTGCGTCTGGACAAGTGCATGAAACAGGTGGAGCAGCTGGCCGAGAGCGTCATGAAGACCCGTGAGCAGCTCTGCTCGGAGCGCATTGCTGTCGTGGAGCGGACGTCCAAAGTGGAAGAATGCTCCCGACAGACGGAGGAGGCGCAGCACAAGCTCCAGCAGGAGAACCAACGGGCAGAAAGTCTCCACGCTCCAGTGCTCGAGTGTTTGGACTATCAGATCCAATGGGCGGACGAGGTGCCAAGAAAAGTCAACTGTACCATGAACTAGGGGAGACTAATGTGAGTTTTATGAGTAGAATGCTGCAAAGGTGAGAGGTGAGAGACTGCGGGAACTGTTCGCGCTCTTTGCTTTCACTCCAGAGGAGGAGGAGAATGCGGAAGGAGATGAAGACGAAGATGATCCATTGCGAGGTCTCCCTGATGAACGGGAGGGTGTCTCAGAAGAGCAGAGACAAAAGAAAGCAAGGATGAAGTTCCCGGTATTCTTTCGAACAATCGCTGGACTGCCATTGCCGAAATCTGGCAAGTTCGAGAACGTACCGCCTGAAGTGGTTTCTGCGGTGTTGGGCAAGGTTATCCATCTGTTGCATTGTCTTGTGAAGTACTTGAAGATCACGTATCCACACCCGATGGAGTTCAACGGATCGTTTTCGACGATTGGAAATACGAGTGAAGGCGCTGGATGTCATACGCTTTATCCGGATGGAAGTGTTGGTTTTGAGCGTGGAGTAAGGATGCTTCACGAGAACGTGGCGTTCTTGTGTGTATCTCAAGGTGTGGCCAAAGGTGACGTTCACCCCACCGACTTGCTGGGGAACTTACTCCAAGTGTACAAGTCTGCACGGCTCGGAACCCTATGCGATAACCAAGACGCGACCGAAGTCGAACTGGATCAAAGGTGTGTGATGATCCTGGTTTCGTCGGGCTGAATCTAACGTTCCTGTTGTATTACTGTTTCAATAGCGCATATCCGGACGGTGGAGCGCTATCAACACTATTGAAAGGTTCTCAGACACTAGGCGAAAGCATTGAGATCCTGCCACACTACTCGTGCCTCAATAGACGCAGGTAATATGTATGAATAAACAGGTAAACGCAACTAGCAGCATAAATCTATCGTGCAAGGTGCAAGTGGCTGGTGCATCGGTACGTACCCAACTTGGAATCCTGTGGTGATCAACTTGTCGTCTGTCCATCCGATTGGGCGTCCGGTGCACTCAGCGATGCCAATCTTAGTCAGACGCACTTCGTTGCTATTTTCCTGATTATCCAAACGGCGTGATCGGCGCTGCCGAGCCCTGGTCGTCCTGGCTTAGTTCCAAGCACTGATGCTTGAGTGATGACAGCTTCTCGCGAATTAGATCCAGTGCACAAATCACCACTTCCTCTGGTTTCAGTTGGCCCGTTGTCTGTGTAAATAAACCATCATCGTCGCATTGAGCACATGGCCATCATCATACAGTAAAATTCACATCACGCACCTCAACCGAGAAAATGAACTTGTCTTCCCGCATCCGAATCGCCACGGCCGAGTCGTCTTCCGGGTTGTCCTTGAACGAGTCTGCGAGCTTCACGCACTCGTCGCAGTACATGCATCGCATGGCGTCTCCTACCGTAAACTGTTCATAGTTCTCATCCGTCTCGTACACTTCGGTGGGACAGCTCTTGTAGAGCTCCGCCTTCTGCTCGGGCGTGTACGTGCTGAGCACCGCCTGATTCAGTGTGATGATGGGGTCGTACATGTAGGTAGCCACCGCCACAGGCGACCACTTGGCGTGTTCCTTGCCGACGCCGAGCTTGGCGATGGCCGAGAGTCGTAGTCTCTGGCCGGGGCCGAGCTTGGCGATGATGACGCCGCTGTCCTGCGTGTTATTGAGCTCCTCCTCGGACGAGAAGTTGACTGGGCGAATGTATGGGTCCGACGACTTGAGCGCTTCGCTCGTGACGGACAGCACACCATTGTCCGCCGTCACGTCCAGCGAGAACTCGACGCTGCAGTTGGGGCAGTTCTCGTCGCAGTCGCAGTCCTGCGAGTACACGAAGCGCTGGCGGAAGTTCTCCAGGCCACCGTCGAAGTTGAGCGGGATCATGCCCAGGCGGTGCGCCAGGAACTCGTCCGTCATGACCGACGTGTTGATCTCGATGCTCACGAGGTCGATGGCCAGCGTCGGCACCTCGGAGATCATGACGCGACGGATGGCGTTGGCCACACTGGCGTCGGTCTCGGACAACTCGAAGCGGATGAAGTCGTCGCGCAGCTCCTGGATCTCGATCTTAGGGAAGCGCGGATGGGGCATGGCGGCGACTTGTGACGACGACCAGCGGTGACAGCTCCCCCACCAAAGAAAGACGACATGATTGGATGAAAATATAGTCGATTTTAGCCAGTCCGAAACAAGTATTAATACATGTACCGGTACCTCAGGGCAACTTGGTGTTGAACACCTCGACCGTCTTCTTGAGCGCGTCTGCTAGTGGCCTGACGACAAAGTCTGGCGTCTCGTGCGTGCCGATCTCGAGGCGCGACGCAGCCGTTGGCACGAAGAAGCGCGTGCCTCGAGAGTGCCGCATGCCCTTCCCAGCCGCATGGGCTAAGGACGACTGCCACATCTCCAGCTCTTGCGTCGTGGCGGCCACCAGCACCACTTCGCTTTGCACGCGCTCCACCACTTGGCCGCTGTCCAGTTGCAGCGTCACCAGCGGCTGCGTCCGACTGGCGTTCGTGATGCGCAGACAACGCGCGTCGCCCGCGTCCGTCTCGAGGCGCACGTGGCCGAGCGGGATGATGCCACGGAGCAGCTTGCGACTGGAGAAGTAGTAAAGGCAGTTGCGACTCAAGACGAACCAGCGCCGCACGGTCGAGAAGCCGCCCTTCTTGAGCAAATAGCCGTTGAGACTCGTGTCCGAGGGCCAGAGCTCCTGCTCTTCGGCGGTGGCCGAGCCGAAGCTGTGCCACATGACGTCCAAAAACACATTCATGTCCCGTTCGTGGCTGTCGATGGCCTTGAGAGAAGGTCGCAAACGCGGACCCATCGGCAAGCTATCGACACCAACACTGAGGTGGAGGCCTATCCGGGCTAAATTCTTCTGCCATTCGACGCGGTAGATGTAGCGCAGCGGCGTCATCCATTCCACTACCGGCTTGGTGAACGACCCCACGTTGATGTAGAGCACGCGTTGCTCCGTCACGATGAGCCAGTGTGTCAACTGGACCTTCAGCTTTTTGAACGACTCATCTACTGAGTCGTTTCCAGATCCTGGGCCCGCCAACGACAACCGACGCAAGCGCGCTCTGCTTGTCGTGCCAATATCAACTTCGCCATCAGTGTTCTCTGGTTTTGGCGTAGGTGCTTCCTGCACCAGCTCCTCCGCACTCTCAAATTGAACCGTCACTGGTCGTGCTGTACCCCGTAGTAGTGCCAACGTCTCATGGAAACCAATGCCGCGTACATCCACACCACCAACACCGATGAGACAGTCTCCTTCCTGAAGCACTTGTTGTCCAGCAGCTATCTGCCCACGAACCTTGGCCTTCGACCGAGCAGTCTCGTCCATCGCCTTGATCGTCACATTCTCGCAGTAGAAGTCCGTCTCCAGATCCATTCCCAGCTTCTTCTGATAGAATATTACCTCATATCGCAGCTTGCGTCCACTGCTTTCACCCGTACCTGCATTTGGAAGCTCTCCAGCAACGCGACGACGCTCATCATCCTCCTGAAGCGCTCGACGCAATGAGTTCGTTCGCTCGCGAGTAGAATCATTGTTCTTTGACTTGCCGTTTCCAATACTCCCACTACGTCGGCGGTCTCTAGCTTCACGTGTGAGATCTGCAGCATTGACGGACTGCAGAATTTCATTGTAAAAGATAATTTTTTCACCAGACAGTCGTTCTCCGCCAACTCTCTTTAGTAATTCGTAAGCAATTGTGTCGGCTTCTTTGTAGCACTTGAGTTCATTATAGCGTCCAAACACACGTGGTCGCCGAACTCGCCGCATATTTTGCCCGTTTTGCAATGACCTGTTGCGTACACCTTGTGTAGCTCGTGACGCAAAATCAAAGATGCCCGCCACTGGTTTAACTGGGAGTCCGATAATTCCAGTAATCGTCCCTCTCACAAAACCCACAGCGCCATTTTCTTGCGCACCTCGCATGGGATTCAATACAAGCCCCGCAACACCCTCATAAACGCCAAGACTCAGCTCACGCGAACCTTGCATCAGACCTTCGCGTAGACCGCGGACATGGCGACGACGTGCACGAGCACGGTGCTGCTGGTAGTGATCGTCCAAACTTAGGTTTGCGAATCCTTGTCCAAAGGTACCCGAGATTTTGCTTGCTGCGTCGAAAGTACCATCCACCGTATTTGACATCAGACTTGCTGTGCCCTTAGCTAGACCCTTGCTAAAGCCCTTGCCGCCAATTTTCAGTCCCTCTAGAGGCTCGTACACGAAATCACGTACTCCAGTCCCAATATGGTCTAAGAATCCCACCGGATTTCCTAGAAAATCAAATGAACCTAAAATTTTGTGGAGCTGCTTCCATAGTTGACGCGTGTAATACTTTGAGACACGGCGAGTCAAGTCGCCACTGGTACCGAAAGCGTGCTCGATCATCAGAGCATTCAAGCGCACGGGGGCATTATCAAGGTCCGGAACGTGCATCGTCAGACTGGGGATCGCCCAAGTCATTGCAGACGATGAATCCTCACTATTTTCTCCGAACGAGGATGGTGCTGAGCTTGAGCGCTTCATCTCGTCGGCGTGGCCTGGAATTTTTGTCTTCTTAAAGCTTGCTTCGTGTAGACTGATTGTCGTGCTCGTTTGGAATACATCGCTACGAAATGTAATGTCGAAGTCCATCGGATGAATGTGCAATAACGCAAAGTACACCTTTCGTGTCTCGGAACAGGAAGTTGTAGTATACGATTCCAGACTTTTCAGCGGGTTCAGTTCTTCGCTGAGAGTATTTTCCCTGTACTCCACCAAAGACTCCATCATCGTCTCAATCGGAATGCCCTTCATGCGAATTTCACCACCACGATTTTGGGATCCGTTCTCTCCCCAAGATTGAGACATCTGTGGCAAAGGCAAGAGGCAACGAAAGAGTCTTGTCAGAGGTACAATTATGAACAAATAATAATAAACGTACCGCCGCCATAAATGCTCGAGCTGACATCAAGAGCTCTTCATCCAGTTGGGTGATGACTGGATACAACCAGAACGAGCAATGCTTGAAATAATCCGTGTTCCCCTGTTCATTGGACCATGTACAGCAAAAATGCATAGCGGCCACATTCGCTTGTCGATATTTGCAATCCGCGCAACTGAAGATATTCTGGTTCGCATTCAAACCGGTGTTTTCTTCTAAATCGTCATCGTCATTGGAGGAGACTCCACTGGTTCCTCGTCCTTGATTAACCATCTGTGCCAGATCTTCGTCAATATCACCGAGTGTCTTCCTCCGTATCGGAGGTGTCGCAGCTGCAACAATATGGTCCATTCGGGGGCACAGTAACTTTGTGAATGTCGCTTCTTCGCTTTGGTTGTCAATCTGCAAATCATCCAACGTGATATTCATACGCATATTTGAATTCACACGCGAATAGTGGACACTGATCCCACCGAGGTAGATGTATACCAGTTCCATTGGAAGTTCGTTCACACACGAAATACCAACTCCATCCACGCGCAAATAAAATGCCATACCAGAAGTCAGTGACTCGAAGGCATTAGTGGAAGAAGTTTCACTAGCTGTAGGCGAATCCGATGATGCTGATGCCGAGCTTGATAGGTCATACTTGCTTTCTTTTTCATCAAAGTCTTCTTCGCCACCTTCAAAAAGCTCTAACACCTTTGTTGGGCCATCAGCACGGATGCGAACGTGCACATACGTTTTCGCATTTTGAACTTGAGGGACGAGATCTCGTTGTGAACGCATAGTTTTCGGTCCTAGTAGATTTCCAACCATTGGCGTCTCCTCCAAAAGGTCCTCGGTGTTGTCGGCTTCACCACCTTGAGTAGCCAGACGCAATCGTCTCACCCAGAGTTTTGCAATCTTGGGATTTTTTGCTTTCAAATCATAGCACTTCGTAGGTGTGATAATCGAGAATTGGTTAGACCCGATGACGATTGGCTTTGTGGTTGCCTTGGTAGCGGGAAGATCATTGTCGCGTGGTGTGGTTAAGCTTGAACCATCTTCCGAGTCCATGTCCGAGTCGTCAGCAAGGTTAACTGAATCAACACTGTACCAAACAATCTTGGAGCATTGAAAACTTCTCATTGGTGCTTGTTTGATACCTGCGTTGGATGACACCTGAACTGGCTTCAACACCCCAAGCTCCATCATTTCTTGTGCTGTTGTGAATGCCTGTGCCTTCGTCTGTGTACTCATTTCTGTCACTAAGAAATCGACAAGATCTTGTCCATTCACGTAAAAACCCTTCCGTGTCACACCACTTTTTGCGGCCACCCCGCTCTCGATGTGTGCTCCGACAAACTTCTCAGATTCTTCACACAATACGCTTGATGTGGTCAATGATACTGCGAATCGCAGGAGCTCTCTCGATCTGTCATCACCATCGTCGTCGTCATCCCCTCCATCTTTTCCTAATTGTTTCGAACCTCCACCGAAAAGACTGCCCGAGATTGATGATACTAAACCGTTTAAAGAGATAAATCCAGTTTTCGATGGAGCTTCTGCAGCCTTCTCAAAAATCGCGACGCCTCCAACACCAGGTACATCAGAGCCTGTGCGCAGATCTACAACTCCGAGTAGCTCCTGGTCAGTTTCGTTGGCAAAGTAGTACAGCATATGCTCGTACAAGCGGAAATACTTTCGATTCCACTTGAGCATGCTATCTTTCTTCAGCAGGTACCCCTTTTGCTCTGGTCTCAGGAAAAGTTCCGACGGTAGTGAGCGATGCAACTGGATGCGCTTGTGTGTTGCCATTTCGTCCAGGTTATATTCTCGAATCTCCACTGCATCCTTGTCCGAATCGCCACCAGTCTTCGATGTCGAGGACGTTACCCGCATAAACCGTACTTGAAGCGAACGAGATGAAGCGCTTGAGCTTCCGGGAAAGGCAGGGTCTTGATTCGACGAGGATGCTGCCTTGCCGTCCGACCCATTCAAATAATCCCACGAATAAGGACATGATGATCGTGGTAGTATCACGTCAAAGTCCTTGTCTTCACCCCAGTTTGTCTGTTTGTACCGTATTCTAAACGATGTCATGTTGTCGATTCTGTACGGAGGAAAGCGTTTCGACTCTTCTCTGAAGATCAAAGCAACAGATCCACCTACCAGTTCGATCTGACACTGCAAAATGTAGATGCGAGAGGGGTCATTTCGGTCCCGTAGTTTCAAATACGTTGTCCCTAGCGAGTTGATCCGGAAACTCCCACTCCAGCTGTACTTGTGCAACAAACTTACTTCCAGAAGCTTTTCCCTTGATGCACTTGGCCAATGGAATGGCACAAGCTCATTCGTGGCTAATCGAAAGGTGTGAGGTGCATCAAACTGTCGATATTTGATGGTTTCTTCCGTTTTGTTGATCAATATGTAGCGTGGAACAACAGTAGCCATGATGGTCTCCGAAAAGCGTCCACTACCATAACAGCTCCACAAAGCTACCTCTTGGCATCCCTTTCGAAGTTCACTTTCTTGATCCTGGTTGTAGACCTCATTAGTGAGGCTGATAACTTGGGCTACGCCAGAGTTTCCCATGGCATTGCGGTTAAGGCGGATGACGTCAGACCATGGCGATGAACACGACTTGATCCGCAACACATCCCAATGTTTCCCACCCGAGCTGTACGGTAAGACATCTTCCCAAGGCATCGGACGAATTTGAGCGGGATTTGAGCGCTTGGAACTTGACACTAGAGAGCGCGGCGTAGCATGATAAGAACTTGCTGTACTGGCTTCGTCGTACAAACGAATTGTCGTCATCGTTATCTTGTGACACAAGTGAAGACCATGGCGACGACCTATATTTTCAACCCTTGAGTTCATCGGGATTGGTTGGCCATACCATCGTTCACCCTCTGGTCGTCCTGCGCTTCGAAGTGAAACAAAGCGAGGTAATGCCAACTCGTAAAAATCAAATTCTTCAATATCTAGGACGCCCACGAACCCGCACTTCATGCAAACGAGATCGAAGACTTCTGACATGAGTGAGCTTGAATAGGTTTCAACAACGACGCAGGCAAAGCGATTATGCGGTAGATACACCTGAATTCCGTGAGATTTTCCCATATGAGCTGGTTTTGTCGGTGATCCATTTATTAACAATGCTCCCATTGCTCTGGTCGATGTTGGATCATAAGATAGCATCTCCTGTGAACGCGTAGACTCAATTTCACCAGTAAAAGTGTATGGTTGACGCACTCGCATGGTAGCTGAAGCACCAGTAAGTCCCATATCGTGATTCGACGGCGTTTGAAGTCGATGCATCGACCTTGCTGTACTTGACGGAAGCGGTCCCTGATCATCCAGGGTAGAAGAAACTTCAACATCATGGAGCACAAATTCTTCACTCTCTTGCCTCTGCAAGAGTGACGGTGTTTCTTCGGCGTGCGGGGCAGACGGCGAATGGTACTCCCCGATAACCTCTTCGACACTTTCCGCTGCATCCATATCCGACGGTAGCTCTTGGGATGTGCCAACTGAAAAAGACATACTAATATCGCCTCGATGGATGCTGGCAAGATTGTTCTTAGAAGCTTTTCGTTCTCGAGACGATTTTCGCTTGAGTAGTTTGTACCAATTGAAAGCTGCAGCGCGCTTGCGGTCTTTTAAAATGCTATCCACCTTTACAGCGGTAACTCCGAGACAAGTGTCCAAACCATAACGAACGTTGCGCACTTCAATGATAATACGGGCTAAGTCCAATGTCCTTACTTCAGGTGGAAAACGTAGCAGCAAGGTATTCTGGAGGCGACCGTCCCATTGCGGAGCTAATCCGCCAGACGGACTTGGTTTCGTTGTGGCGGAGCAAATCGCAACCATTTCAGGCTTCTCCAGATATCTGTCTTTTGGGTTCTTGAGCACGTACAAAGATGCTCGTACATATGGACTTTGAGCTCCAAAATATTGTGCGTTATAGAGTTCCCTTGCTTCCCGAATTACAACAATCACGGCAACCGGGTTGGCGGAAGGCTTCACCTTTTGTAAGCGAGTCAATTGAGCCTCTCTTGGACCCTCTCCACGGAAAGAGAGCGAACGTATAGAGAAATCTTCACTTCTCTCTTCTTCCGAAACTGAACGTCGGTGCACATATTTCAGTACAGCCTCGAGCCGCTTGGAAGACGAGCTTGTCGAATTGCAATACTCTAGGTCAAGGCCGGTGTGGTTGACGATCCAAATCGAGCAGAACACAATAACGTCTCGCCCTGACAGCTTCACTTGCAGCTGCAAGTTAGGTACGCTACCCTGTTCTCCAGTGATATCTCGGTCAAACGTGCGGCCAAGCAACTGCACCGGCTCAATCGTCTCTTTGTAGGGAACAGTATACATGGACATCTTTGGGTTGATAATCAGTTTGGGGGTACTCCAGCTGTAGTTCTCCAGTCTGAACGATACATACAGTAACTCCGAAGCATCCACTTGAAACAAGGGAAGCACGTTTCCTACAGCCAAAATACCTTCTGCTACTAGTTGAAGGGAGCCATTGAGCAAGCGATATGCCATCGCCGTCGCCAATCGATTATGAAGCGTGAGAAATGGTGATACAGAGAGGTAATAGAGACTAGAATTAGTAGCTTCATACAGTCCTCGCCGCTGACCCGCTGCTCTTGCCTCATCCAGTTCGTAGTTTACATCTCGCAGCGGATTCATGCGTTGGCGTTCAACCGGCTCACCAAACACATTAAGGAAATCATCTTCCACTTTTTCACCCTCTTCTTCTTCGAATTTCTCGAGATCGGCTGTAGGTTCCTCTATTGGAGGTTCTTCGGTACTTGAGAAGGTGGCACGCATTAAGTAGTATGCTTCCACCTCATACGTACATTTCCATGTAGGTAAGTCTCGAACAACGTACCCAGACAGCGGAATTGCCGACGACATCGAGGAAGAAGACACCAACTTGAGCGAATTTGCAGCACTTTGTAATTCTTCCATTGTAACAAAAGTCTCAAAGTTGCAGATGCAATTGCCTGAACGCACAAAGCGCTTCGCATTAACCGTTTTCGCTGCTCGTACCTCGTCACCTAGCTCCTCCAAGCTGGTTGTCAGCGGCGCATATTGTACATACGGCGAAGGTCTGATACTAATTTTGCTTTGGGGGTGTACTAGTTGAAGTGGAATATGGCAGACCTGCTCACGGTCAATAATCCACTCTTGAATGCAACCGCCGTCACGAGGTGAAAATGCCCATACCATCAAAGGAACAGACGTTCGGTTTTGTAGTACCACCTGCGAATGTAGGCTAATCAACTTGCTCCCGTCAGCTTGAATGCTGATTTCCGCTACTAAAGTCGGTGGATTTCTGTCTTCTTCATCAACATTGTCGAAACTTTCTGCTTCGGTAGCTGCTGGTGCCAGTGATTCACGAAGAGGAACAGCTACGTGACCAACCATATCCACTACTACAGGGTTTGCACTCACCCATTTGTTCCCGTTCAACCAAACAGAAAGTGTGTGGTTTACCGCGATAGCTTGGCGATCAGTCTCACGCAGGAACCGATCAGCTGAGGCGCTGTCAAAAGTCAGCATGTCTCCTTGCTCTCGACAATCAACTGATACCTTCCCATTGTCTGCGACAACTTGTTGAATGACAGTTCCCCGTCCACGACGAAAGCTAAATTTTAGCTCTAAGCCTGTCTTATTTTCAACCCAGAACGGTGCCGTAGACTTTGATCCTGAGGTGACAAAATCTGCTTGCTTCAATGCCTCCGAGGACAGCAAAGGTGCCATTGCAGGCGTCATGTTGAAGTTGACAGTGTTTGGCAAGTTTGCAAACACTTCCACAAGACTGTTATCTTCCAATGTTCGATGAATACGCATCTGGATAACAAACGGCTCCACTAGGGGTTCCCATCGATAGATGCTATTGTTGAAGTAGTTGAATAGCAACGTTGCTCCCACAGTCGTTGAGTAATCTTCATCTTGAATATACTCGCATACAATCTCCCGCATGTGAAAATCAGCGATTGGAATGCCTAAGCTGTTGTTAACAAGCACTAAACGTAGTTCTCCAACATCACCAAGTAGCTTGTCGGCGATGTAAGTTGGTGATGTGGCTTGAGAGCCAGAGGCATTGTTTGACCCGCTAATCGCGGAAGATTTTGATCGAGATGACGGAATCCATCGCAGATAGTTATTTGCGATGTTAATAAATAAGCTGGCATCTTGAACAGAAAATCGGGTTTCCACTGGGGCCAAGACAAAGGAGTTGCGTCGCAAAAGCGTAATAGAACCTTCCACAAAGTGATCGAACACCAAAAGAAACGAGTTTGACAGAGGAAAAGAAGCGTCAATCTACCACAACAAATACACAACATTAGTCCTTTAGTCAAAATAGTCATCATCGCAGCATACACGAACAATTACATAGCATACCTGCAGGTCTGGAAGTTGCGAAAAATAAACGCCATGCTGATCAAATTCTAAATGGCACTTGGTTATGTCCGTCACACCTTCACACTTCTGATGGGTTGAGTATGCGGCCACAATATCCGTCAGCATAACCAGTGCTCGTGCATCAGTTGTTTCAAAATCCTCCAATAATGAAAAGAGACATCCCATCGTAGTCACGAAAAAGTCGATTTTCTGCCAATCTGGAGGAGGAGGCGACATATACCCAACATCAAAATCCAGGAATTCGCCTTCCTTAATAATTGGCTCCGCGAAAAACGCTATAACGTCGTGAAAAGCTGGGTAAACCCCGAGAAAGTTGGTGTTCCTCACCTTCAAATCGTAAACGGTGTCAGTCCAGTTCATCTTTTGGTTGTACTCAATTTGAAGACCGTCTCCAGGCAGCGGGCGGATGATTTCAGAGGCGGTCTGACAACGGCTAGGCCGGATATCAACTGCCGTAAAGGAGAGTGCTGACGCGTTAAACTCCAACGAATCATCCGTTCGCAAGGTAAATACCAACTCAAGCTGTTCCCAAAACAGGTCGGCAACGGGATGCTCTTTGCTTGAGATACGAAGCGCGGCATCAGCAACCTTCACTGGGATCCTCATCCAAATTGCACTACAATACTCGCTGTCATAGTGAAGCCCTCCACACTTGGGACACAACGGATAAGTTTCTTCCGTAACGACACGAGATACTTCTCGAAAATTTTCGTAAATCATACCTAGGAGAGTTGCATACTGCTCCACGCCAGTTCCAATACTCAGCTCGTTCATCGATAAACTAACTCCGAAGTATGAGCTCAAAATCGCTTCGGATAGACTCTCAGGTTCCGAATCAATACGCCCGGTTAATAGTGAGTGATGGAAAAGTGGTGACGCAGCATCACGTGTAGTGCCACTTAGATCAACTAACTCAAACTCAAAAATCCCCACTGATGAAGTCGACATATCTGCATCTCCATCGCTCCGTGACATCATGTTGGCATCGGATGCAACACGTGCATCATGAAACTCCGCATCCTCAGCCCCAAATAATGGCGCGATTAGATACTGGGACATTCCAGCAATTTCGTCACGAATTTGTTCCATTGAATCTGATCGCCCTCGCGAACGATTTGTGGGGGTGCTCGCCAAGAACTGAAGACTGTCCCGACCACCGCTATTGAGCGCTTCACCTTCAGCCTTTGATTCATCCAGTGTCTCATCCACTTTGAGAAGATGCTGTGTTAACTGCTCCAATTGTTCATCCAAGTGGACAATTTTGTTATGAATAATTTTCACTGCATCTTCTGCTGCTGGGAGAGCTTGGAATCCTTCATGTAGATAGTTTTGTGCCTGCTGCGTAGCACTCCGAAGATCGATAAACAGTTGGCTTCGGTTGCTTAAGATACGCGAGCGCTGGTTTTTGATTTGCCGTTTCAAATTCCTAAGTTCCGTTCGTCGAGAAAATTGTGCCTTCGCCACAGATGCACCTGCCAGAACTGATCCATGTGATAGCCGTGCTTCGTCAACGAATGTGCCGTTTTGCAAAAAATCAGAGGTTGAGGGATCAATTCCACTACTCCATAAGCGGGCATTTGTCGAACGAAGAATGATGCTATCCCGTGAGTACGAACTGCGTGGTAGTGCAAATGCCAAGTCATTCCCAACGACTTCAAAACGCACATTTCCTATCTCCCCCTTTGTAATCCCCATTTCACTAACACGTTCATTTACCTCGGTCACAATCGCACAAAAATACATGCGCAACACCTCTTCGATGGACTCAGGAAGAGCTGCGGTGTTTACCATAAAGTTTTTAAATACAAAACCAGCCTTTTCACCACTCGGATACCCCTCCAACGGATTAACGAGCACATCAAAAATGTGGTCAAACAAGTAGTGGTGAAACTGCTTGAACACCCGATGCAGGTACACAATACAGACGGAGTCCAACCGTACACGAACCACAACGCCTCCTTCGGTAGCACCACAAAAGCTGATCACGAAATCAATGAGATTTTTCACACCAAATGATCCCACGTCAGCAACTCCATCTAGCATGTCTGAGGGTGACCCAATTGATTGTCGGTTCGGCAACTCCACATCATTCGATTGCAGTCCACTTGGAGAAGTCATGTCAGTCAACTGCAAATTTCGCACACTGCCTTTAACTTCAAATCCCCCGTTCCACATAGCAGCACCTGATCCGCTAGCTTGCAGTGATATACTGGAAACTTCTACACGAGCAAACGTTATGATAGGCGCCAAAGTGTCAAGGGAGTTACCTTGAGTTTGATCCCGATGCTTAACATCGAGTTGTAAACCATGGAGTATAGTCAGACTTACGATAATCTCATCATCAAAACAAGATGAATCCTCCAACATCGTCGACGAGGCTTGAGATCCCAACTTCGATAAATTGCGCCGAAAATCACCCAATTCATATCCAAAGGCGGTCGATAATATAAACCCCAACAAATATCTGTCGTGGCATCCTTCTATCCACGAAAGAATCATTTTTACATCGGGAAGGAATAAGTCCCCATACAGGCGCTCAACAGCGATAAAGGCACGAGTAGTCTGACGGTCGAATTGTAGGACTGATGGGGCATTGAACAACGCTGATGCACGGGCGTCATTGCAATATTTCCGATTCACATGATATTTTGCATTCAGAGCAGGAGTACGTAAGCCTGGACTCTCCACGACGCGAACAATAACATTATCATTATCACCTTTTTGAAGCGAGATTGAAGCAGCCCTGATATTTTGGGTAAACGTCGTCGTGCAAACATGTGACGACCAACTGATATCCTTAACGGACAGCACAAACTTGGAAGATTGACTTTGCCGATCATCCGCAATGCAAACCTGAAGTTCTGGTGTTTTGATTGACAACCTTCGTTGACAAACCAGACTCATGCTCGTACTCCCATTTGCTGGATGTAGATCCCGATCTGGTCCGTTGGCAGATTTATCGGGAAGAAAGAAGCTCCACTTGCCAATTATCCAGAAAAAAGCTTCAAGTTCTATCACTTTCCAATCGACTCGTATTGTTGACAGTTGTACGTCGTACTTGTACATGGCAGTTTCCTCTTCAGGATCAAGCTCATGTTCCTCGTAAAAAAGTGCTCCGTGGTCTAAAGCACAGTGCTTGCAGGAATAATGATCCATTGACCAATGCGTTCTTGAATGACTCGTTTTCGCCAGTGAAAGGTTGCTTATAGCCACAATTTCGTGCAAACCTTGCACATCATTTAAAGTCATTTGGGTTTGCAATAGCGCGAGACTCTCATTCACAGAGAACACACGGAAGCTTGATCGGAAGTTACTTCTCACGAATTCATTAGCAGTCTCGGACGTCTCGACTGTAAGATTCTTCAGCTCCGCTCCAAAGAAAAACTGGTCGTGAAGGGCAAAAACAAAACAGATTTTCTCCATTTTCATACCTAAGTGCGCGATCGGTGCAATCTGAGCTTCATTGTACGCAACCATTTTGCTAGGATGTGACAAATTCCACTGGTTCCACCATAAATACACCGGTGCAAAGAGAGTCATCCACATAACCAACGTCTCGTCCTTGATAAACATAATAATACTGCCTAGCTGGATATCCAGAGCGGGTTGATGCCCAACAAGGCGGCTCTGATAAGCAGGAACGATACATGATATCCGTACGATCGGGACCACACGCGAAGCTGAATCATCACTTTCGGTTGTGTGATAGATAATACTATAGCTCTCATTGCACTCAGCTACTTCGTACATCCGTAATGACTGAACGTTAAGCTGCATCTCATCTTCCACGCACGATTGTTTAACGACTCCAACGGTTTCTCCGAGAATCCATACCCAATGGGTTCCATTTACAAGATCTTCTTCGGTCGGAGCATCCTCTCTAGCCGAAAAGAAAATCCCTGCACCATGGCGTAGTTCTGCCCGAACCGAGAGGCTCGGTGGGGTAATTGCATCCTCAAATTCATCATCATCGTCATCGTCTTCATCCGCTGCTAGCGTGAAAGTTTCTCCCACGACAGCATCTAGGCAGTCAGTCAACAACCACTGCTTTGCGTACGAAAGTACCATCAAAAATCCATCCGGGCGTGATGCTTGCTGCTGCGTCAACACTGCTAAGCGATCGTACTCATCGTAAGGAGCCTTCACTTCGATCAGCATGGCGTACAGAACGTCAATGTGCTCAGGTCCAAAATGCACCCTGGGTTGGTAAGCTTGTAGCACGAATTTTTCATTGCCACTGGCATTGTGCGCGGCACAAATCTCGCATTGCTCTGTAATACTCCCAGGTTCACATCCAATATTAACATCCAGCTCCACGTCCGGGAACGCAGCATTGACACTGTGATAATACAAGCTGACCTAGATCAGCAACAATTTAGTTTCATCCACAATTAGAAACGACCAAGCTGCAAAACAACCAGCAAGGAAACCGTTCTCGTACCTTTACCGTACTGCGCCACTCGTGAAATAAATATTTTCGGTGCATCTTGGGCGATGTCTCCTCATCCGGTCCTACATCACTCTGCTTTGCTGGATACTCAATATACGCCGCAACACCCTCTGTTTTTAGCAGCTAACCATCCAAACCACAAAAATCAGTCGATACAGAACCAGCAACATCCCCAACGCATCCAACCTTTCTCGATTCCATCGCGGAACTCGACTGGGGCGTGTACTCCAGTTCCCACTCTGCATTGGTGTTAATCAAGCTGACGTGTCCAATCTCCAACGTGCCACTTCCCGGTTGCTACATAAGCACAGTCGTCAGTAGCCATCCCCTCTCCTCATCCTTTGCAACATTCTCACCACCGACGGATCGCAGTCGTATCGCACTTGCACGTCCGCCAGCTCGATCTGCACGTTGGCAATAATGTGCGACACCAGCCTCGACAGATACGTCCGATCTGCAACAGCAGCATGAGCCCCACGTCTTAGAGTCCCAACAACTCAAGAGTCCACCCACCGTCTCCATTGCTGTCGTCGATGCTCGTGTCCACGCTCTCGAGCGCCTGCTCCGCCTCCCCGTAGCTGCGTTGCGGCGTCTGGTGCAGCGAGATGCGGATACCCTGCGCCTTGATCTGCACCGGCTGCGTCCAGAGCGCACGCCACGGGATCTTGACGCTCAAGTGGCCGATGGCTCCGTCGCCGTACGAGAGCCGCAGCTGCAGGTCCTGGAACGACAAGTCGCCCTGCCACAGACTCAGCTGCAGCATACTCGAGTCGAAGGTCACGAACTTGCCCAGCAGACGCTGCAGCAGCAGCGCCACCGCGTGCTGCAGCATCGTCTTGGTCCGCGTTGTAAAGGTTATGTGGGTATTCAGGGAAACTGTCAAACAGACTTTGTTCAAAATGGAGCGATTCCCGTAGCCTTTTGAACCGGTTCAGATCCAAGATTTACCCTACCCCACGCAAAAAAGAGCCGTTTTTTTCTTCCAAAGACAAAAGGGAGCAGTTCAGATTCAAAATCTGAAAGGGGGGTCCCCCCCCTCTTTCAGATTTTGGATTTTGGATTTGGAGGAGAAAACCTGTAAAACTCAGTAGAAAGTCCACTTATTTAAACAATACCTGTTAGTTTTTATCAACATGACATTCACTCTTCTTCCGCCTTTGAGTTGAACCTGGTCATACACTCTTCTTCCACTTCAAGCACGTACATCTCTTCAGCAGCATGACAAGGCGTGGACGAGTGCCCAGCGTAGAGAACTACAACTCCGACGACCT
>NBNE01000721.1:0-18083 GCA_002215365.1 Phytophthora megakarya | reverse complement strand
CGACACATTCTCCAATTGAGTGGAAATTGCACTCACAAAACCTGCCAGTTTGTTGCTTGAGTTAGAGTGAGGTGGAGAACTCTTTGTATGACTCACAGCACTGGTCTTTGTCTGGCTGGAGCTGGTACTCGACCCACTCTGCTCATTATAGCGTTAAAACAATCTATTCTGCTGTATGATACACAACAACCAGCCTACCGTTGATACTGGGGCTTCCTCTGTTGCAGGGTCTTCCAATCCCTCGTTCTCTGCAGTGCTGGACGCGTTTCCTTCGGACGCTTGGCTCAAACGCGCAGTTGTCAACAATTCTGCGCCTTCTTCCTCGTCTTCTGTCCCTGTTTAGCGTTATAATGAGGAGATTAGGGCGCTTAAGCGAATGAAGAAGTGGTGCAGACCTACCGGCGAGTGTAAGCGCGGCCTGTTGGTCCACAGACTCGAGCAGCGACCCCGCCAGTTCCAGCGACGAGCTCACCCAGTTCATCTTACTATTCTTGCTTGACGACGATTTACCTTGAAGAATGTATAGGTTTGAGAATCTCAACAAAGCGTATCCATCTGGTGTATTTGAGGTGAATACCTCAAATAACTTCGGTTCTAAAAATTCATGGCATTTCGTGAAATTTCAGAAGCCTCTTATTGACAATAAGTTATTGTATCAATCAAATTGAATATCGGATATGAACATCGCGCGTTGACAATTTATCAATATCCATGGTGAAGTCTTAATTAAAGTAGATCCAATCAGGGCACGCCTCCCCAGGGATGGCAAAAATACATTGTTGGGCTCTTCGGAGAATTTAAATACTCACAATATTTTGTTGTACCTACTCCTGGCCTTCCCGTACATATAGCTATATCCAGTGTGTTTGCAATACTAGTGTAATACTAAGCTTCCGTTCCATCGCTTTTCATTGCGGGGGAACTATCTCTGCGTTCGACAGGAATCGATTGTGCTTGAGATTAACCAATATTACTCTAAAGGATTTATATGGCCCATGTTCAAGTGGAGAACACGTTCTGAAAACAAAATTTGCCTGGGACTTTTGTGGCTGAAATTAAACCGGTACAATGTACCACTTAGAAAATTGACGTTCTGAACCACTTGTTTTGGGAACTCCTCGAGCAGGTGTTCTGGTCTCAGCACATTTGTGCTATGGACGACGTCACGGCTGCCATTTTAGCAGTAGTAGTAGCTGCAAGCTTGAGCGCTGTCATTGCCACGGCAGATAAGCGCGGTTTACGACGGCCGCCCAAAACCCCCAAGACGTTTAACACTCGAGCATTCGAGACAGTTCTCGGCACTCCGGGGACAGGGTGGTTCCACGACAAGCTTCGGTGTGATAAGAAGTCTTTCCTACGTATCTACCGGTTAGTGCACTCTGCTTGGGGCCGTGAACCCGGTCCCAAAACCAAGAACCCCGTCATTAAGCGCGTGGCGCTCACAAGGCTCTACCTGGCCAAGGGTGGCACCATGGACCAGGCTGCAACGGCGCTGGGCATCTCCAGGCCTCGTAGTGTAGTCTACATTAACGAGACCCTGGACGTGCTCAGTACCATGGCAAAATATATGTACTGTCGCAAGAACTTCCCTGCGGTAAATGTGCAAGCTATCGTAGACCACCGTGGCCTCTTCCGGTCCATTTCCATTCGATCGGGGTCAAACAACGACCAATCCCTCTGGAATGGATCAGGAGTGAAGAAAAGGTAAGTTTCAGGTGTTTTATTGTCAACACTAAGACCTAAATTTGTTGGATGTATTTGTAGGATATCTAGCTACTGCCTCCTAGAAAGTATTTGCTGGTGGATGCCGGCTACAAATCTGGGGTCACATTTGACCCCGTTTCCGGAGGCAGACGCTATCCAAGATCCTCGGAAGCGGCGATACAATAAGGCCCATTCCAGGACTCGAATCGTCGTAGAGTGCGCCGTCGGGTGTTTAAAAAACCGCTTCCACGTATTGCTGGGCAAACTGGAGCAGAAGACGTCAGATCGTATTTGCAAAATTATTCTGGGCTGTGCTATATTGCATAACATGCTTACCCTTATGCGGGACGGATTGCCAATTCTTGGCGAGGACCCGCTTCTGCAAGATGTGTCTGCTCCAGTCAGTGAGGATCCAGTCGAAAAAGAGCAAGCGGTTTGTCACCAACAAGGTATTGCAAAACGTAATGACATAGCAGACATTTTGATGCATTGTAGTTAGCAGTTAATCACAAATATAACGGATAAATCCACCTTTTATTGACGCTGCGCTAGTAACTCACGAAGAAGCTGCAATTGCATCTCTTGGAACCTGCGCGTATCTTGGTGTTGCTACTGGAGTGCGGAAGTTAAAGCTCGGAGCTGGTCCTCTGCAGCCGAGGGTGCTCCTAGAGAAGAGGTAATCGCCTCCATTCCACCTTGCAAAGCTGTGGCGAGCTGGGCAATTGGAACCGGCTTTAGCATAGAAACTTCTTCTGTTGCTTGCGCTCCACCAATCTCCATGTCCTCACCATCATCCTCGTCAATAGCAGAGTCTAGCAAAACTTCGCCGCTATTGCCTACTCGTCCTCCGAAAGCATCGTTCAGAATGGCCCAAAGACCTCCGTCCATTTTACTAATGTGGGCAGCATTTCCTGTCTTAGTTTACTCTCGCTTCTCCTTACGATAGATGCACTTTAGCTTCCTATACTTGAGCGATACCTGCATGCAAATAATATTCGTAGTTAAACGTTAGTGAATAAACTCCAGTACAAAGCAAATATACGCACCTGGTCGTGGTTGAGTACCATACCAAGCCCTTTGGTGAGTACACTGACAAAGTACTGTCATGCTAGTGCCTGTTTGCGTTTGGCGAGCCAGCGCTTGATGTCGCCATCAGAAAAGCGCAGTCGAAGCAGCTATCCCACTATCTTGTTCGTCCACTTGACGCGCTTGACCTGGTTCTTGGCTTCTTCCTTTGCTTTGCCTTTCGATTTTGCTTTAGTCTTACGCTTTGTTGCAGCGGGAACTGCAGGCGCAACTGGTTCCGTGCCTGGGGGCGAGGGCAGCTCTCCAGTGTGATGTGTGGCGCAGAGACTAGCAGCATCGGGCCACAAGCCAAGGCTTGCGAGGAGACTTGGGACAATTGGTGATCTGGCACGTCGGGTGGCATCGGTGAAAACTGCTTGTGACCAGTCAGACGAGACAAGCTGAAGTCTGCAATTGGACAGCTCGTGGCACGCCGTGCTGAGCTGTGGGCTCTCATCCAGTCAAGATTTTTAACCCTAATGTATTCTCACGTAGGATTTTGTCTCCACTTGAACAAGGGCTTAAGGATCATTTCATTTGATGCTGTCTCAGATGATATCATTATCAGATTACGATCTGACCTTAGTCGGAAGGAGATTGGCGAGCTCGTTGAAAGCTTCATATTTGCCTTGCATTGTATCTCGTGATGTTCAATGCTTTGTAGATGAGCCTCCTTGATGCGTTTGTTTGGTTGTAACCCCTTCCTCTGCACTTTAGGTCGCTCCACCGTTAACTAGTGGTCCCAACGTTTTAGTGGTCAACTTTAGCTAAACGGATTTAACCGGAACGCTGAGTTTGAGGTTGATCCTGTACTCAACATTTATCAACCACAGATGAACTTATCCAGAGTAAGTCATGCATTTACTTTGTTTTCTTTATTAATATACCATTTATTTCACATCAGAGTCCCCATCTCGATATTTGTGAATATTCACCTTCGTGGACACTGCCACACTACTTTCCAACGAGTATCACCCACTGATGCCTTTCCGACTCCCTTGTCAACACCAACTCACCAACGACGACTTGTGTCACGACCGCCACGAACACCCACTCCAGTCCGGCGGACAACACGATCAACGACATCCCAAACTCCTCTTAGACAGTGCAGTCAATAGTGTAAAATTCGATCATAGCAACGTTTGAACGTTTTCATATTTCAAACCTCAAACAAAAACGTTTAAACGTTTATTCGTTGTGGAACCCGCTTAATCCGATCAAAAGAGGTAGCTATCGCCTTACAGTACCATCACGAATACAAGACTGTTCAGGCTTCAGACTAAATGAATACAATAATTTTGCATACGTCATCTCATGCACAAAATAGCTTGCATTGCAAGGTGCAACTTGTGCAGCAGCACCGACCACTACGTCGTACTTTGACGGTAGTTTCAGTGGTGGAATTTCCAGTATAATCAGAATATATCTTACCTCAACAGCCAACCAGCTTCAAAGACGGGTGTCGACGTCAACGCTTCTGCATGAACTGCTCTTTGAACACGCCGCTGCTACCAGCAAAAGCTAGATACGATTGATGCATTCTCCGATTTGACGTCTACGACACAAGCCGCTTTTTTCTTCCCTGCTTAAGAGTGTCTGCCACTGCCTTCGTGTGTGAACTTCGTCCGATATTTCCGTGCTGTGTTGGAGCTAACGCTACGTCCAGTTTGCTGTACCGCTTACGAGATTTCATTAACGAAGGCAATCAACAGAGACGACAATACACCGGGCCAAAAGAGTTATGAAGGCAGGCAATTCAAGAATTTACATATCAAGTGTAACCGGACGCAAACGTGGCATCAGTTCCTGCATTGTTTGAGAGCGCATGGAAATGACGGTAATCAAGTGGCAAGAGTACGAGGCAATAGGGTTGCGTTTTTGCTTCATCTACTTGTGTGTCCTCATGCACCAACCCAGGTTAGAAGGCCCCTTGATTAAGAGCAACAAAGTCAGATGAACGCCGCTAATTCCATCATCTCATCTACGTCCCTCTCGGACCCTCCGAGTCTACCTCTGACGAACCAGCAACGAAAGCGGATGATAACAAAGCTCATGAGTTTCAAGCCAATTGCTTTCTCCCTGACTCATTTATTGAGTACAGTGCTACGTTAGAATTCTTGAAAACTGTCAACGCTGCGGTGTTACCCGATCTTCCGAAGCGACGTCAACTTGGAGGTCAAATACTGGATGATTACTCGGCGGCAATCCAGAGTGAAGGAACTAATGACATGCTGGTTTTACAAACGAAAACTGGGGGTAGATCTACACTTCTGTACGATGTGTGGCAAAATATTACTAAAACACACTTGGCAGGGTTTATGATGAGTTTGTTTGGGCACTGTACCTCTCTTGGCCTTTACCCTGCTGGCTCAGGACATGACGCAGTCGCGATTGAAGAGCACATGGAGAAGGCAACGAAAAACTCGGAGTCAAGTGGATGATTAATCGGTGCTGTAGTCACAGATGATGCTGGGCAATGCAGTCGCGCTCGTCGGATACTTGCGCTCCGTTGGCCTCACTTGATCTTTCTTAAGTGTTTTGCTCATGACGTGAACAACCTCGTCAAGGCAGCCTTGCGCACCCCATCATTTCGTGAGGTCACTTGTCAAGCTACAGAAGTCGTGAACACTTTGCATGCATCGTCATCAATGGCAAACATGGCACCGGTCCACACCCATGTATTGCTTGATGGCACACCAAACTGCGACAGATAGTATTCGCCCATGTTCATGTTGAACTCGGAGCAGTAGTTCACGCCCCCGTACTCGTACACGTCGTACTTGGACGAACGGTACTAGTTCACGGACAGGGCTCGCATGCACCACCCGATTGGGTTGACCCAGTAGATCCACACCAGGTAGTCGGGGATCTCGCTCTTCGGCTACACGAAGCCAGCGAAAATGATAATAAACACGATCGAGAACGTCGACGTGGGCTTGGCGATGTCCAAGTTCGGGCACAACGCCGTCAACAGGAAGAACCACGTCGACAGCACCTGGTTCGTCAGCGTCAGCAGCACGAAGTAGATGATGTACGCGCCGGCGTTTGCAACAAAGCCGCACATCCAGTACACCAGCAACCCGAAGATGATGATCTCGAACAGCGACGGCGGAATCAAACCTTAGCCTTTGCAGCTCTAGATGTGTGCAGTTGCGACCCCAGAGAGGCCCCCACCAGCGCCTGCAGCTGCGGCGAGAGCGTGTGGAGCAGCGTCTGTTCCATCAGTGTTCTGACTGTCGAGTCCGAAGCCGCACAGTACCCTTCTCATTAGAAGCGCGCTGTAGGAATTTTCAATATACAATAACTAAGTGACATCAGTGTATCCATTCAGAAAAATATGTACCCATCTTGTGAAAGAATATTTAAACGGTGATTAAAAAACGCTCGAATGGTTGAACAGTGTAAAAATGCTGCTATTAACTGCACTGTCTTCGACCACCTTCGTGATGAATTCCGCTTCCTCTTCGATCTTCTAGGCGTTCTAGTCCGCGTCTACCTCCGTAGCACATCCATTCTGAGCCTCTTCCACAACGTATCCAAGAACCACGCGTTGCATTCAAGATCGAACGTCCGCACAAGCTCGAACATTGGTTATTTATTGTGTTGGTCCCACATTAACAGTTCGAGCACATACCTGCTGCTCAGCTGACTTCAAAAGAAGCTGGATATGCTTTTTGTATGAAGTGCAGCTGCAAAGCGAACTATTCACATGGCGCAACTACAGGTGTCGAATTACACATGCAAAAGTACCACATGGACGACTTTTTAACAGCAAAGCGAGAACAAGAGGGAGTGAAAGTGATGTCGACAAAACGGCAACTGGAGACCGCGTACGACCAGGTACCAGAGTCTACAAAGCGGAGGCTTACTATTATTTCTGAGGCGCAACAAAGCTACGCCATGGGTTACTTGCCAAAGGGGTTGTGCGGAGTAGGCAGCCATTTGCCATTGCCGAAGACCCAGGTCTCCTAGAATTCATCGAATTGATTACAGAACCCTGGACGGTATTATCGTTAAAGTCCCTGGAGCCACTCAGATACGTGGAGACATCTCGCGTATTGCGGCTGAATTACGAGCGTCCTTAAAGGATCAAAACCAGATAAGCTGTCGCTACTATTGTATCACCACCGACATCTGAACTAGTCGCAGGGCGCAAAACTACATGGCACATACTCTCCACTATGTGGATAAAGGTTTCATGATGTCCAGTTGGACACTAGTAGTAGAGCCTTTTCCGGGGATGCACACCGGTGTTGCTATCACCCGTGGTTTAGAGGCAAGGATGGAGCAATGGAAATTGCGTTCACTATGTGGATAAAGGCTTCATGATGTCCAGTTGGACACTAGAAGTAGAGCCTTTTCCGGGAATGCGCACCGGTGTTGCAATCACCCGTGGTTTAGAGGCAAGGATGGACCGATGGAAATTGCGGCCTGACGCCTGCACAATGTTGCCCCACGATGGAACTTCGAATGCCGTGCTTGGTAGTGATATTTTGGCTGTAAGGAATATGCCCTGTATACCTCATTGGCTTCACCTGGTTCTTGGTCATGTGCTTGACCGACTCAAGGAAGATTCAACATTAGTTGTTGTAGAAGGGTCTGAACACAATCAAGAATATCTCGTGGTAAGTAGTTCACTATTTGTGCTATCGGGAGCTCACGATGATGGAGAAGTTGCCCAAGCATCTGAACTAGATCAGGAGACATCGATCGCTGAACTCGAGAAATTTATTGCAAGCTCATCTACATGGCACAAAGATGCCCTAGCACAAGTCCGTGGAATTGTCCAGAGATTTCGAGCTCTAGCTGGCTATTTCCATAAGTCAGCGAAGGCCACAAACAGCCTTGATGAGATTCAAACAGCTCCGGTGCAACGGAAGTGAACACCATCGACCAAGATATGCCCTTGATATCCAGATGTGCCCTCGACGAGAAGCATGCGGATGTGGATGTTCAGTGTGACGACTGGCAAGGAGGCGGACGTGAGAGATCAGGGCGACACTGGCAAGGATGCTCAATGTGGAGCAACTGCTGCTGATGATCAGGTCCTGTTGCTGGTACGGAGAAACAGCACTTGTGATGGCGAGCCCCACACTGCCGCTGGGGGAGAGGAAAGTGTTGCTGCTGCTGATAAAAGGTTTGGTGCACATGGGGAGTGAAGTGGTAGGTGCTGCTGGTACGGGTTGAAGTAGTGTCGCTACGTGAGTAACTACCCGGAAGAGCTTGCATTTGACCTGATTGCATGACGAGTTCAATACACAAATTCTCCTTTGCAGTTCTTTTGCTCAAAACAAACGGGTAAAAACTAACCATCTCAGTAAAAGGACCAAAACTCTATCCGCGATATCAAGTATGCCGTCTACAGCTTTCGTGAACGACGCGGTATATACAGCGTGTGGTCACATAAACCCCGTTGTTGAAAGATCTATGTATCCACATACGGATGCTGTTCTTTTTTTGGATTATACAAATTTCAAGATTAGATTTTGCTGTAACATGCTGGATATCAAGCATGTGAAAAATAGTATGTACCAAAAAGATTTGACGTCGTACCGGGGGGGGGCTAACGGCCAAGTCCAAGGCCGTGGAAGAGAAGTGGACAAGTAAGTATGTGGTGTGTTGTGCTGCATATCAAGAAACTCGGGGCCTTTCAAGTTCGTTTAAGCACATCCAGACTGGAACCTGCCGAGATCGAGCCTAATTCACGCTCGGACAGTGTATTATCGGATCACCCAAGACCAAGGGCAGTCGCTGTGGTTTTCCGCATTCTGGGCCCAAAGCGTAACTGAAGCACAAAGGGGTCAACAAGGGGATTCACAAGAGAGATTGCACACGTCATTCCCAGACCTTTGCGGGGCTAAGCTTTTGCTACTTTTTGAGTAGTAGTCTTTCGACCGGTCATACATGTGTGTAAGGTCACCTCTGCATTACATATCCATCTCTCGCGTTGCTTCCACGGAAGTGGATGGGATACGTTGCTACTTCAGTGCCACATGAACGAGCCTTCTCTACTGTGGGCAACATAGTGACCGCAAAGCGGTGTCAGATGAATGTCAATCTCGTGCGCGATTTAGTTTCCATTGCAGAAAACTACGCAGGTCCTAAAAACGATATGTTGCTTTCAAGCTCTTTGTTATGAATATGTATCTTTGCAGTTTTCATTACATACGAATGTATTTGTTATGGATATCCTCCATGCCGTTTTGCCCATCTCTAGTATTGTTGCCAGCTCGCGATGTCAACGCCAATAATTTTAGAATTCATATATATATTATGTTTGAGAGACGATGCAGTTGGCATCACCATCATTGCTGCTGCATATTTTGCGAAGAGATGCAGCCTCTATCATCACGTTGCTGCTCGGCCACGTAATGTATAGATTTCATGCACTTCATGGCCATTTGGCGTGCATCGCCCTCTGTGTGAGCGTCAACGGGGACAAAACGCCAACCCACATCAACATCTCCATGACGGGTCAAAGCGGAGGAATTTGTGTCGACTTGCGCACTTGTCTCCGAAGCATTCAGCTACTGGTTGTTAGAACGCATACAATGGAAATGTGCGATTCAGAAGCAGATGATTGTTTGCGATATCCAATTTGTTCTTGTACGCGCAGTTAAAAGCTTTTGTCGTAGATGGAGCTGGCAGGACGAGTGCACAATGGACATGAATTTGTCAACCAGCAGAGTAACGTGATGGCTCTTGGAATTCTTGGATATCTCTGTGATCTTGCAACTCAAAATGCCCTGCAATTGCTGCTGCATGGATATTTGGGAATCCATACTCGTAAACACGACCCTCAAAAGAGATGTAGTCAAAGTTGCATTCAGACGTTAAATACCTGCGAGAACCTTGAAAGTTCATTAAAGCCGTTATGGTCCCGATGCTCAAGGTCGTGTATCTCATAACGATGAACTTGACCGTAATGCAGTCCTATCTCAGGTCGTAGGCGATGGTTATGAAGCGCACAGAGTGCGCGCACGACACGGAAGCCCCATCAGACACGTCAGCTTTGCAGATTACCAATTGCGGCTAATACAGTGTACTGTAAATTACAGTACACGCACGATCTCCAGCATTTTGTCACCTTAATTTCAACAAGTGGCGCTTGCTTACTTTGTGTGTGGTACTTTCGATTTTAGCGCAAGTCCCGAATATCTAAGCACAGACTATAGGGATTGGAAGTGTGAAAAAATGCATGGGTTACACTTCTGGAAGTATACTGAAACCGAGTCAACTGAGGCGAGAGGTAAAGCCTTCTCCACTCCATCAGGACCCCGGAAAGAGCGGCGGGGACGAAGGTCCAGGAGTGCAGCGAGATCAAATGAAGAATGCAAAAAAGGCAAGTACAGAAAACCACATAAAAACGGAAGAAGAAGATCGTCACGCAGGAAATAACAACGTCAATGAGGAGAAGGCTTACATGAATGAGAAAACGAGCAAAGGGTATGAGAAGACAAGCGACGTGAACATGAAGAAGGTGCAGTCTAGAAGTTGGGAAAAGAACAAGAATGCCACAAATTGAGACAGCAAAACAGAGTCGGGAAAAGTTCACTTTCGACAGCAGATGACGAAGACAGGAGCCACGATGAGGAATATGAAGAGCTGGGCGAGGATAGCGTTTCAAGTGGAAGGAGGTCAAAAGAATCGGCGGAAAAAGAGATCTAGTGGGAAGCGATGTGGAAGCTTAGGTAGCAGCCCTCAAAGCACACCGAAAGGGAACATATCTAGTGAAATGGAACGACACTTTTCAAAATTAACATGAGAGACTGCCAATTCTGACATATATTATACCGCAGCAAAAACATCGATACCCCGAACTTACGGATACCAAAGTTAATCACTTACTTGAGTTTATTGGAGTCGCGCAGGAGAAAGAGTAGGTGCAGAACGAATAGTGACAAAGGAGAGTAGCCATCATATAGAAGCAATCTTATGCGGAGCCAAGAATGCTGTCAGACATTCTAGTCCAAACAACGAACCAAACATTGGACCCTAGCACCGATACTAGGCAAATGATCGCAGGATGTGCAAGGAAATCGTGAACAGATAATTTCAAGTCTTGGATAATCACATATTGAACTCAAACCGTTCATGTTCAACCCATCGGTGTATTCTTAGAAAGACATCAAGAGATTGGAGATGTTGTGCTTGCATAAGGAGCTTCGAGAGAGGAAATAGCCACAGGATAAACCAGTAATCATGGGAGGAGATTTCAATTGTGTTTTGGATCCTAGGTTGGATAGGAAAGGCCACACCAAATCGACCAAACCTGAAAGTAAGGAGCTGGGACAGTTTATAGCTGAGCGGGGCTGGCATGATGCGCGTATTCTGGTGGGAGGTGCAGAAGAAGATGTGGAAGTAGCTCCGCACCACCATTTTACGTTCTGGACAGAAACAGCAGCAAGTCAGATAGACCGAATGTACATTTTGAAAGTTAATACCGCACTTTCAATGGTTAGAGGTGCAACTCCAAACGGCGATCATGCACTTAAAGTGTCAGGACGGTAAACGCAGTCTGAAAAGGGTGATGGAGATAAAATACCCCATTCGCAGCAGCAACTACGAACGAGTGAAGATGGAGCTACAGTCAGAAATCTTGGATGAAGTTTTAGCAGATGATAAAGACGAGGGTATTCAATGGAATGAAGTAGTATTCCGATGCGTGAATACAATACGACGGATGGCCAAGAGAGTGAAACAGAGAAAGTGTTGGAGAGAAATGGCCAGAAGACTACGAGATAGGGCTGCCATACCAACTCGACGAGGACTAATCAGAGCAAATGTGAAAGAAACAAAATCTTGTTGAAAATGAAGGTAGGCCACACTTTGGAACGAACGTATGAGAGCGTACGCAGGAGGTTCCGTCGAGTGTCCGTATGGGAAAGAGATCACTCAGTAAGTAGCATACTGCCTACACCTGGTACAGACTTTGCAACCAGGATCATATATGGCAGACAAGTTCATGCAGGAGTGGAGTGATATGCAGGGACGAAACCACAAGTCAGTACCCGGTAAGAACTTAAGAGATCAACTGGGTAACGTTGCAACAGTACAAACCAACAGAAGAGTGACCGACGAAGAAAACGTAGCGCACACAGATGAAATGGAGTTGGAAAAGTATTATCAGCAATACGTTCTTTGAATAGGGAAAAAGCGGTCGACCCGGACGATCTCGATAATGACTTCTACAAGGATATGGAAGAAGTAATGACGCCGATCCTGAGGAAGGTGGGGAGTGCAAATCTAAAAGGTGAGCGCCCACCAACATCGTTTTTGGAGGGATTGATAATTCTGTTAAGAAAAAAGGGAGATTCTACAAGCGCCACGGATTACAGACCAATAGCCTTCTTGCAAACGAGCTACAAGACTGTGGCAGAGGTACTGGCAACAAGACTAAAATCGTTCCTATGACGTCTAATTGATGATTCACAGCAGGGATTCGTGCAAGGACGACAAATGAACGAAACAGTGATGAGGATGCTAGCTCACTTGAAGCTGACAGTCGCAGATCTGTCACGAACATTAGAGGAGAGCGCAGGCGCTTTGCTGCTAGACTTTAAGAAGGCGTACGGCGCATTGGACAGTGAGTTCATGTTTGAAGTATTGAACAAATTCGGGTTCAGTGATGGACTTGCGGAAGTAAGGAGAACGTTACATGTTGGGACGACAGCGAGATTTTAGGTGAATGGAGAACTATCCGAGCCGTACCAGGTGGAATCAGGAATTCGGCAAGGTCCTTTATTGTTCATTCTATCCGCAAAAATACTTGGAGTAGCGCTGGCCATGCTCCGGACATTGGCGGAGTTAAGTACCTGGGGACAATGAGCAACGAGAGCATTTGTTCTCAGCATTTGTGGATGAGTCAACCGTATTCGTGAGGAAGAGAGAACAACTCAATCAGGTGCTCGAAGTAGTACAGACGTTTGGGGAGCTACCTGGGCTTCATGTACAGCCGACCAAAAGTGTTGTCATCCGTTTGAATACAGCTATTAACCAAAAAGATACTGAAACATGGAGCAACTACGAGGTACTTAGGACACCAAGTTGGAACTATTACAATGAAGGACGTCAATTGGGCGGATATGACACGTAAGGTACAGCGTAGACTTGCAACAGCGTGTTGGGGTTCGACGACTGTGGAAGATCGGGTGAAAATTATTAATGTGGAAGAGTTGCCCCAGTGATGTTCACGTCCACCGCGTGTCAGCTTCCAAATGGGCAGAGAAGAAACAAGTCTACAGAAAAAAACTTTGGCACGTTCATGCAGAGACAGTTGGAGGACACAAGATGAATTTGAAGTTAATATTCATGTCTAAGAATATGGGGTACCGTAAACCACAGGTTCACTGCAACAGGTGTAAAAAGTCCTTGTCTTTTAAAAAGTTTATACTTTTACGCGTAAAAAGTCAATCTGCTAGCACAGCCAACAACTCAAATTTTACGCGCGCAAATGACATCCGTCATTTAACTTTTCGCGCGCAACATGCCTAGAAGCCAAAAAAACACCAACAAGAAAAAGTTATGTGCACGTTTAATTTTACAATGGTTGTATTATATCTATCTAAGTTTTCCTGAATCCGTAGGTGCTTCAGATACTCGAGTCAAGAAGTTCGACGGTAGTGGCGGTCGCGGATGCTGTGGGGGTCGATAGGTCGACGCTTCACCGTTGGAAGAAGGACGCCAGTCGTATTGCAGCTCTGTGGGGGTCGATCGGTCGACGCTTCACCGTTGGAAGAAGGACGCCAGTCGTATTGCAGCATCGCGCCGTAACCGGTGCTTCGTCGGCCCAAACTCGCGCGCCCATGTGTACGTCCAGAAGCCTGAGCTTGCGCAGAAGTATGAAGTTGACTACGTTTGACATTTTAAGCTTTTTCTGACATTTTTTATTTGTAGGTTACTTGGATGGATTGTAAATATGCGCAAAAATAGATACCTTTGCGTATCTACCAATTGTCTACTGCTAGTACATTCAAAGTTTGCTCCTGCACTCTTTGCTTCGCGTTCACGGGCGGCAAGCCTGATGTTCATCCGCCGTTTCCTAAAACGCAATCACCTGACGGAACGGTGGACCACTCACAAGGCCATAAGAAATGGGCTGACATGGTGGTATGTTACGTGGTTATTTATTTGCAATTAATTGTAGTTTGCTAACAATTTGACTACATCTGTACGCTTCCAGGATGTTGCAAACGTGTTCTCGCACTCAATCCTGCGTACCGTGGAGGAAGATGGGAGATTATCCTACCTGGATGGGCCTGCAAAATACGCCTCTGTCTACAAAATGGACCAAACGGTGGTCTATATAGACATGAATGGGCGCACTGCGGTCGACGTTGTGCAAGGTAAGATTGTCTTTTTAAGTATGGTATGAGGTTTTTCAATTTGAACGAATCTGTAGAAAACACAGTCAATGGGTTTCGAGTGTCCGTGTTCCTCACAGCTTCGGCTACGGGTAAGAAGCTGCCTCCGTTTGTCGTATTTACAGGTGTACCCGGTGGTCCCGTGTCTCAAGAGGTATTTAACCCTGAATTCGGTGCTTCGCCGTTGAGCACACTGCGAAAAAATGCATACTGTGATGCTAAGGTTATGCATGACTGGATGGAATGGGTACGTCTTTTTGTCTTTTGTTATGCTACGCGTGTTGACAAGACTAATTTTTACTGTGTTTCACTATAGGTGTGGAAACGCTCAGTTGACGGGTGCAGGCTATTACTCCTTGATAGCCTTAAGATCCATAAGATGGAGTCGGTTCGGAACACCTTGCAGCAGGAATGCTGCACCCAAGTCGAGTTTGTGCCCCCCGGGATTACATGAATATGCCAGCCTGTGGAGGTCTCTGTGATGAAGGCATTCAAGAATCAAGTCACGTACGTGTATTTTTCACAACTATACTGGTATCGTCACTTTCTTACGATTTTGCTACATATTGAAGGAACGCATATCTTCAGTACCATATCAACCACTCGTTTCCCGCAAACCCGCGAACCCGCGTGAGAAGCGAGCCGTGATGTCGAGGATTGTAGCTGAAGCTTGGGACGCGATTCCTGCCAAGGTCATTGTCAATGGTTTCATCATGGCGGGTTTGATCCATATTGGTCCTCGGGATAGCAGCGCCCGCTTTCGAGTTCCTCAAATGTAGGCTAGCGATGTGCCACTTGTATGTGAAGAATAAAATTTACGTCCCTCGTTTTGTCAATGCATACATCATGTGTCATATAGTAGGGGTGGCGTCCCTATGAAAAATTGTGATACGGCCGTTTTTTACACTTTTACGGAGTGTTGCACTCTAGCCGTGCGTTGCAGTGAACCCGTGGTTTACGGTATTGGGCTGGTCTCCATTCCGTTAGATGTTAAAGCGCGCATTGCAGTGGCTAACGCAAAAGACAGACATTTATCTTCCAGCCTGGCAGTATTGGGCAATCAAAGATCCCGACAAGGCAGTAACGCCAAGGAGACACAGTGTGATGAATATGAAGGTCGAATCAGGTGTGGAGTACATCTGTGAATGGCTTCAACCCTCAGAAGAAGAAATGACCCAGCACAAAGAGTTACTGGATAAGGATTTTGATGCTATGTTAGGGGAGTGTAGTGTTTGGTGGGAAACCGACGGAAGATTCATGATCCAACTAAACTGTGAAGTGCATAACGAGCGTTGGCCGGAGGATATAGACACTATCTGGGAAACGTTCGACTGGAATGGAAATCCGTGGTTGGTAAGGAAAATGGAGAAATTCTACAAAGGAAAGTTACTCCAGTATACACGATACAAGGATAGATAGATTAGAGCCTCGAAAGGTCTCGGAAGGTTATTATTCGTTCCGCATTGAACATGAAAGTGAAGGAGGCTCCCGGCATCGACCCAAGAAGATGTGTAAACGGGCGATGATAGTCTCCGCGAGAATGGCTGAATGGAAGATCAGATTAACAGTTCAAGTTAAAGCATCCACTGAAGTGGTTGACTAAAGTTGAGTGGAATCAAGGACCATCCGGTACACTATGTGGTTTGTCAACAGAGCAAGGCAGAGAAGATGTGCTCATTATGAGCAGTCAGCTGACAAACAGGATCAACAAGAAGATAAGTGTTGAGAACGCGACGGCAGATGATGTTCAAAGTGTGGAGAAGTGGGCACAAGTCGAAGGAGTGGCTTTCGACGCACGCACCCTCCTGCATATGTATCCTTGGAAAGTGAACACGAAAATCCGGAACAAACACGTCGAGAAGGGAATTAAACGGCAAGCACTTGCAAGATTTCGCACGGAACTCAGAACTAGCATAGAACCAGTCGTGGAGCGACTGGAGAGGCAAGCATAGGAAGATAGATGGCAACGCGGCCTCCAGCAACAAACCCCCAAGCAGTTTGTAGAACCATGAAAATTCGTTAACACTCTACCAAGTGTGGACTCCGCACCGAATAGTGCTCGGTCAACTAAATTTATTCTTTAAAGGTCGACAGTACGACAATACCTACAGGAAAACAAGGCAATGTAGTCAAGAAAAAGAAGCACGTACCCATATCTTTTGGGAGTGCCCATGTGCGGTGAGTTGTTGGGCATGGCTAGCAAGCCACTGGAGTGGGGTTGAAGTGAATGTAAATGACATTAGAGACTGCCTGGGATACTGTGCAGCGAGATGAGCCCCGCCAATGACGGCCTTATTGAAGAAGACAGTAACTCAAACGGCAGGATCATGTACTCCCCAACATGAAGAAAAGCTTAGACAACTATGGAGAGTGTTAGCGACGGCCTGTTGCACAACACTTTGGATTCAGCGCAACCTGCTAATATTCACAAACGGAATCGATATCGATTGAGCAGAGCTGCGTCGAGTTCAGAGAGACTGGAATCCGACAGTTGAAGATAATCGCAAGGAAGGATAAAGTGAAGCCACAGAACGTGGAACAGAGCAAGGTGATTGAGGACTGCATCGACGGCTCCCTATTGATGCATGAAGATCAAGAACAAGAAATGGTAAGTAGGATGCAGTTACCAATAGTAACGCCTATAGTTGGGGTGATAAAGTTTTCTCTAGGATTTTAATGGCTACACTGTGGACCAAACAAAATCTACTTGTAGAATACTTGCTTGCACTGCAAACCTTGCAGGCAATTCGCATTTGAATAATGCCATCACAGCCGCACCCCGAGAAACCGCAAAACGCTTCGAACCCGAGCAGGCAAAGGCCTGCGTTCTTCGAGCCTATAAAGAAGGACGAAACTAGCAAGAAGTAGCCGGGAGCAATGACGTCCATTACAGCACTGCCTGTCGGGCTGTGCTTGCTGCTGACCAGGAGACTATGGTCTCCGCGCGGCGAACGTCAAGCTAACTATGGAAGCAATGTGCAAGCCTGAATAGTACATTGAAGACGACTGTCTCCGCACGTTAACCGACCTACGCGACATGTTGCTGAGCGACATCGGCATGTCTGTGGGAAAGTCTACGATCCACCAAGAGCTACAAGGGATGTTGTACTCTGTCAAGTGCATACGCATCGAGAAGGCCACCACGAACTCCACCACCAACAAGATCAAGCGCAAGCGTCCGTGGAAGCGCTAAGCAAGCACATAAATGAAGGTAACATGATTGTGTTTTAGGATGGAACTAACTTCAATCTTTACCTCTTCCACTGGCTGGTCATGTATTGGTGAGCGCGTTGTTGTCACGCTGCCACCTTCTCAAGGGAAAATCTTCATGTTCAGGGTGGCGTTTCGTCTGGCACGGGTATTGTTCTGCTCCAAACAGATGAGGGTTCCGTGAAGAAAGATGAAAACGCCCGCATTCATGGCGATTTATTCATGGCAGCCTTGCGCTCTACCGAGCTTTGAGAATTCGAGCCGAACCAGAAGGTCGTCATTGTGACGGATAACGCCCCAGCACACCGTGGCGTCGAGACGCTAGCCCGTCAAATTCTTGCCGAAGATGGCTTCATGAACTTGCATCGGCTTGAGATCCTACGACTTGGACCTTACAGTCCAATGCTTAACCCAATTGAGGGTTGCTGGAACTCGCTTAAGGCACGCATGAAGAAGAGCCTCGCGGACCGCAAAGAGGAGATGATGGTGCGCGTGGCCTGCGACACGTACACGGAACATCGTCTAGCCATCATGAAGGAGGTAGTTGAGGCCAGCAAAGGTGTCATTACACGCCGCCTCGTGTGGAAGTTTGAGCGTCACTGTCTTCGGCATTGTTTCGCAGCTGAGTGCGGCGAAGATATGAAGTTGGGGCATAAGTCTCCGCCGTGGCTAACTTTGAAAGTCGAGGGACGCTTTCGTTGGTCCAAATGAAAATCATGCAAAGGTCTGTTTTGTAGAAAT
>NBNE01000720.1:0-18090 GCA_002215365.1 Phytophthora megakarya | reverse complement strand
GACATGATTCAATGGAGCTAAAGACTGCTGCTGCTGACCGGTGTTCGCATTTGCATCAGGTGGACTAACGGGACGTTCGCCATCGATGTTTTGGTCATGAGTTGTTGAAACTGGCAATAGTCGGAGGGAGATCTCGCCGCGTAGCAATGAGGTAAACTGCCGCTGTGACTGCTCCAACATACCTACCAATACTTGATGACGCTCTTCTAACTTGTTGTTCAATGCCGTGTGTTGAGTGCTCATTTGTTGTGATAGCAGTGGCATCGCAACTTGTAACTGCATCTCAACAGGGTGTGAGGAGGATTTGGCATTTTTGAGTGCAGCAACGCGGTACTGCTGAAAGTTATCGTCGAATATTTCGTGTTGTTTGAGGCGAGCTAGGAGCTGCCCATATATAAATGCTGCATCTTGAAGCACCACCACACGTATGTTCTCCAAGAGTTCGACAAAACCCCGTGCTGCTAAATTTCTTTCCCATTCTCTAGCTAATATTTCTTTTGTGCACCTCCAGATTGGGAAAAATCCGTGCTTGAAGTTCTTTCGCAGGATCTAAAGTAGCACGTTCCAAGTAGTATAACCGTGAACCGGAAAGTGCTCGAATCGCCTCTCGTGCGAGCGGTGCAGAGTAAACTGCCTCTACAGTATCCAGACCCCACCTGCCATGCCTGCGAGTTTGAGAAATATCGACATCGCAGCTTTCCAGTTGTCGCACGCCTTGCTGGCGATTGATGTGGGTTTTTTGTTGAAGGTTAGCCCAAGATGGTTGAAAACTCTTTCATAACTTTTTGTGGGTTTCATATGATATAGCTTTTGTGCGACCACGACCACACAAGAACTTGATGTCGTACCAGTCCTTGGAGAGTTGGAACGAAGGAAATGGCTCCGAATCAACATGAAAACGCTCGAATAAGTAAAACGCTACGGCTCCAACAGGACATAAGTGAACATCTTTGTTGCGTATAAAGCCGACGTGTTGCAGTTTTCCAAACGTGTTTGTTTTGCCATGCTGAATCAACAAAACGAGTGCAATGCAGGTCAGATACATCTCGCGATCAAGCTCCTGTGAGAACATGTCGGCCAATTCAAGATCGCGAATATTTTCTCCGCGCAGTAAGCCGTAATGAGATACTAAAAACGCTGCTCTTCCGCGGATATCGTTCAAATCAAAGAAAGCGTCACAGATCTGCCGGAATTGAGCTTCAGAGTGGTAGCCATCGAGAAGAGAACCAACCCCACGGTCCTGATAGTTTTGTTTTTTCGTTGCTGTTGCTTGAGCCTGAGCATTCTTTATCAGCTGCTTGACTTGGGGGAATCGAGGATGATCATTGGAGTTGACTCGAAATGCGACTTGCTGATTATACAGATCGACGACCGCATCGACATATCCACAGACAGTCGATCCTCCAATTATCGAGCCTTTTTTTCGTTTTATGATCCTCCAATTATCGAGCCTTTTTTCTTTTTAGACTCGTGACCTACAACTCTCTCCGTCAAAAAGAGGTGGAGCTTCCCTTTCGTGACTGTCCCTCCATCGCAAAAGTGATGTTCATTGCACCAGTCCACAAATTCGCTTTGATATCCTTCGTACTTTCGTTTTGTGCTGACCGGCCGAGTGTTTAAGGTAGTACAAAGGGTTGCGCGCTCACTTTCTTCCATCTGCATTTGTACAGCGCTGTCGCTTGGCTGCTGCTGACTACGTGTTGCAGACAGTGTAGCTTCCGCGTATGAGCGGACTGAGATGCCAGTCTTTCTTGACATGTCTCCGCCTCTTCACGATCTTTCCGCGTATGAGCGGACTGAGATGCCAGTCTTTCTTGGCATGTCTCCACCTCTTCACGATCTCTTCCAGAAGTACCACAAAATGGGTATTACGATTAGGTCACAGATTTGATACTGACTCGGGTCACGACCCATACACATTTCAGTCTGTTACTCATTAAGTAACATTCATTCAGTACTCACTTCAACTCACAACGATGTTACGAAGAAAAAAAAGAAAACCCACTTCTTGTAGCGATTGCACGAGGAAGTGCAATAAGTGCGGAGACTTAACAAGTAATCCTTCTTGCATGAACGCAAAGCAATCGCAACAGACAACCGCATTAGCTAGTTACTTCACTTCCAAAGAATAAAAGCTTATCTTGTCTGCGGTCTTTCGTTTCTCTTTGATTGCCTGAAAAAATACTGTGGCTAGCAGGACATGGTCAATTTGGTCAATTTGGTCCAAATGTGGTCAAACGGGTCCCGGGACTATCCCCGGTATTGTTAACGTCCCCCCCCCACTCTGCCGGTGATGACGAATGAGGTCGAGATGACTGGCAAACTCAAGTACGAGGTCGTGGAGGGCCGCACTGCTGCCACGCACGTGTACGCGACGTATCCGCTCAAATTCCTGCACCCACGCCGTTCCATCCACCAGCGTTTCGACACATTCCTCACTGTACGCAATTGTCTCTATCTTTTACTCTATCCTCTAACGGTCAACAGTATATGCTAGGCTACGGAGGAGGCCTCGTAGGCGGCGACTCGGTCGTTGTGGAGTGCGAATTAGGCCCCCACACGTCCGTTGTGCTGGGGACTCAAGCGACCACGAAGGTGTTCAAGTCAGAAGACGAACTCCACTTTGTGTGTCAGACCTTCTCACTCAAAGTGGCCAACCATGCGACATTGGCGTTCCTCCCGGACCCAGTTACCTGCTTCGAACATGCCAAGTACCGACAGACGCAAGAATTTCGTCTGGAAGAGGACGCAAATCTCGTGTTTGTGGACTGGCTCACCAGCGGTCGGAAACGAAATTACTTGGCCACAGGCTCCATTCCGGGCAACCGAAGGGAGACGCTGGAGCACTGGGACTTTGACGAATACGACACGACGTCAGAGGTCTTTGTGGCTGGTGAGCGCCTTGTGACGGACCGTGTTCGTCTTGCAGGTATGTGAAGGTGTGGCGACTTACTTGTCCATTGTGTTAAGCAATCGTTTTGTACTACATCGTACACAGATGAAGAAGAAATTAGTCTTCGCCAACGCATGCATGGGATGCATGTGTTGGGTCTCCTGATTGTTGTCGGAGCGAAACTGAAGATGATCATTGATCAGCTGCTGGAGTTGAGCACCCGTAAGAAACTACACAACGCACGGGATATTACACCTCAAGGACGACTTGCTGCGGCCAATACCTTTCCGGGGGTGATCGCGTCTGCAAGCTCGCTAGAGACAAACGCCGTGATCGTTCGATTCTGTGCACAGGATGCAGAGTCTGCTATGACCTACGTCAAGGCCATGCTGGAACCGCTGAGGGAGAGCATTGGTTTTACCCCCTACCAGGAAAATCGATGATTTTGATCGCAAATGCACTGCTGTTGCTGCAGAACAGACCGATGAAGATATGCATGTTTGCTCCAATTGATCGTCAAATGCGATCTCGATTTATAGTTCCCTTGTTTAGCGCTCTTGATACATAAGAGTAGCTTTGTCCACTTCGAACATCTTGAGGTGGTTCCACACGCGGCAGGCAACGTTGCTGCAACTCGAAAATGCATCTCGGTCTGCACATGCAGTACACGCAACTTTTAAAGTCATCACTGCTTTCTCATGAAGTGTTGACGCCGTATGAATAGCTAACAGACTTCGCTGTGGATTCGAGGAGCACTCTGGACACAGAATATCACTTCCGATTGATCCGCAGAGTCGGCAATGCTTGCTCAGGTAAAATGAGTCGATGGACCGGAACCTGCGACCAAATGGACGTGTTGACGTGGCAGCGTCGTATACGTGCTGGCGAGCTTTCACAGATAACCGAGGTAACGCCGCATACCACGATCGGATGTTGGCCCCCATCAGCAGAAAAATTCGCTCGAGGCTCGGAATAATCTTCAGAATAGTAAGTTTCAGCAATGGAATATGGCTGAAGCACCTTGCAGAGGAAGCATGCGTACCTGTTTGTTAATGTAGTAGTGGTAGTTGATGCTGTAGCGCTTCCTCTTATCGAAGTACTCGTCAGGTGACACAACCAAATCCATCAGACGCGCACCGGGAGGTCCGTTCACCACTACATAGGGCACACGCTCCGCATATCGAGGTTCTGCTCGTGGATCTTTTCCCATAGCTTTTGTACTTACGAGTGCTGCAGGAGGAGCACTATAAACGAGATGTAACGTCATCAGAGTTACAGTGGCAAACAAAATATCATGCAATGCCTTAGTTTCAAACCTTCCGTTGCTGTAGGTCCCCAAGCGCACTTCTTTCGCGAATATGAATTCTTTTAGTGCCACGCGGTTCTCCAAAATTTGGAGCCAGTATTTCTCCATCCCCTCTTTCACTTTGGATAAATCGCTAGACGCAAACAGCGTCTCCAGAGACGCTTGCATTGCGTTTTGAACGACCCCACATGAATCACGTCGAACCGTCTCAAGTCCTTTTGATTCGATGACGCCAATGTCTTGATTTGGAGCTTCAAACTTGTTGCCCACGTACCGTTTCTTAGACACAAGAACGCACCCCATGTACACTTTTTCCAGCTTCAGAGTCACCGGTCTACAAGTATCAAAGGACACGTAAAGTAGCGAATGTATACACAATGCAACTTAACATACTACCTTGGGTTCGAGGAGGTGACTGCGTCAGCGATTTCCTGACCAATTCGAAACGCATCAGCTTTAGACCTTCCCTTGAGCAATACGAATACACTGTCTGTATCGCCATAAACAACTCTAGCATTCCAGTCTGACCGGCCTTCTATCAGTCGAACAGCAGCTTCAAGTGTACACCTTCCAGTCTATCCGTAAAAATGAAAGGTGTAGGTAAGAAGTGTAGTAGTGTAATAGTGTATGTGGAGACAGACAGGATAATGAACGCACCTGCACAATAGCATCGGCCAATTGTGCACACGGCATGCGTCCTGAAAATCCAGCTGCAGTGTATCCGTACGTCACGTTTGAGATCATTTTTAGCGCTAGCTGTCGCGCATTCAGCACCTTCTCTAGGCGTTCGTGGCCGGACTCCTTCGCCGACTTCATTGACTTCTTCACCATAATCCGTGTTGACAAAATTTCGTCTAGTATTAGTGGGAGGACCCCATGACGATAACTCTTGGGGCAAAATAGCGTGCCGTTCGGTGCAATGATTATGTCGTCTCTGCACTGTATGAGTCCGGAAAGACTTGGAGCAAAATCAACAACCCCAAGAGTTGTCTCCAAGTCGGGATTGAAACCATCCTGCAAGCGCCCCATAAAGCTTGAATAACACAAATTATACCCGATGACAAGCGATGGATACAGGGACTATCGTGGCAGCCAAATCAAAAGACAATGTTAGCAAATATCACTTTATACAGCATGAAAAGAGCTGAACCAACCTGAAAATCAAGCACTACGACGGGATCTGGATAAAAGCTCGAATGTGGCTCCATAACTAATGGAATACACTCCATTGGAGCCTGGCCAGCCACTTGCGTTCTATTCGGCGATATCAGTAGGAAGTTTTTACGCTTTGTCACGCGTAGCATGACAGCTTCGACTCGATACTGTGATCCCCGAGACAAAACGGAGTAAAAATCGATTCCAAAAAGTCGGGCCATCTCGCTACGTGTACATTGATGAGTATCCAAAGTCTGTTAGGCTTTGAAAAAATGAGTGACAACCACGAGATAGCACGAACATACAAGAACATACCTCGTTCTTGTGATCAGCTGCATCTTAGAAATGATTTGGAGATTGAGAGCGGCTTGTTCCAAACAATAGCGGATCACCTTCCAACGCATGTCACCACCTTCTCGAAACCATGAAGTCAATTTTTCAGCAGAGTACACAGGGTATGTTCGTTTTAGAGTGGCCCAAACAACATCTTCAAGTGCATAACGTGATAATTTGAGCTAAAGCAAACACACAGGTTAAGATCATTTGACATATGGAGGTAGAATGAACACCGCATCGTACCTCAGATTTTGTCATCCGCCAGAGATTTAAAACATATCGACCATGAAGCCATAATCCTGCTGCTTTGTTCACTCCCCATGACGTACCAATAGACGCTTCCTTTTGACTCGTCCTCTCTTGGTCCTTAACAGCAGTCGAATTACGACGGTCTATCGGTATCGACGGTAGACGAGAAAGCGACTGGATGAGGTTTATCTACATTAGACAGTGTGAGGATTGTGTTGACAACCATGACAACTGATACTTACGTCCATCTGGGATGCTCGATCGACAAGATACCCAATTGAAGCTTTTTGAACCTCAAATCCTGTCAAGAAATCTGGGTCCCAGCGCCTTATTAGAGCTTCCAACGAACTGAGGAGTTCTCGTTCGTTAGACACAATAGCTACCGAGATATTGCTGCTGTCCACACACAAGCCCACACTTCCAAGCGTTGATTTATCCATGTCGTCTGGTTGTAACATGAGAAAACCGCGTTCTTTTGTTTTGGAATCTGTAGGTCCTTCTTGAGCGTCTACTGCGTAGCTTATTACGTTAACTGGATCGTGAAGAGGATTCGGCAGCATATTGCCACGTGATGCAGCAAATATTTCGATGGACAGAATCGTGACGTTCGATAGTATAGTCGACGAACTCATCTTAATCGATGGCGACACTGTAGAAGTAAGCGATGGTCGAGCTCGCTTGCGTCGTACCTAAACAAAGTTGCAACCAAAATGTCAGCGCCAACGATAATCGTATCGTAACACCAGTCAATCTCAACCTTGGAAGGAATTTGGTGGTCCTCAGTTTCACTTGACAGCCAAGTCTCGACCGCAACAGTATCTGGAGGTACTCGTGTGGGCATTCGTAAGCGACACACCTGTCAAGAATCAAAATCCCGTGAGACCGCTTCACAACTATAGCTGTTCCGTATAATTACCTTATCGCACGGTGTGCGATGAATATCTAGAGTTTTCAACTGTGACAATCTAAGCCACGGCGTGTTTTTCGCATTATCACAGCTTTCACCACTGCTGAGAGGATTCAGACGTTGGCGCGTCTCAGTAGTATCAAACGCCAGCAGATTATTCGTATTTTGAGGTATAAAGTCAAACTTCTTTCCACCAAAAATCATCGCTTTGTCAGGGATATCGGCCGAATTGCTGTAAAAGGCGGGTCGATACTACATACACAACACATTTCATTCAGATCACCTGTTAGCTAGTGTTAGAACGAAAAGTTTCAAATTGTGTTCAGTCGAACCTGCATAGGATTCACTCCAACGTTGTGGAATGATGAAAGAATTTGAGAGAAGCTAGGTGGTCCAGGAGTAAACACCCACAAGCGATATTTGCCTGTTACTCTTTGAATCTCCGGACTTGCTCGCAGTGGGTGTGGATGCGGGTGTGGAGTCAGTGACAGTTGAAGATGGTCTACAGGGTCCGATTCTTTATCCGGTGGGGTTAAAGGAAGCGACTCTTCCGGTCGCGGTGGCAGTAAATCTTCAATATCACCAACCAAGGGAAAATCCTCCGGACTGGTACCAAATCGAATAGCCCTCGCAGCACTCTTAGATCGCTTCACATCAATCCAGTTAGAATACAACTTATATTGCACAGCTTCATCGAGGAATTCAAACCTTATGCAATCGCTTCTGTGGGGTACCCATGATAACGCGAGGGCTACCCAGTTCGCTTAGTGGATTTGCAACAGGCCCAGGTTCGTGCTCAGCAATATTCCACCAGCCTTTGCTTTGCGATGAACCCACTGCTTGACTTGTGGAATGCTTTTCAACGATATGTTGTGAAGCCATGATATCTTCAATTTCGTCATTTTCATCGCCCCATTTGATAGTTTCTTGTTCTTCTTCGTCTCCCTCATCGGGAATGTTGTATCCATCGAGGTCTTCATTTCCGTGCTCTCTCTGACCCAGTTCGTTGCCTTGGTGCATTTCTAGGAGGATGTTTACAATTGTGTCGTCCTCTTCAGCAGAATCCTATACCGAGTACCAAACTTAATGCATGCAGACTCAATTTATCACGTCTAACCAGTAGGTAAGAGTTACCTGGTTCGAATTATGTTGATTGTTGTCAACCTCAGCTTGACTGTACGAAAATTCGCTCTCGACGGCAAATGAATTTCCACATGATGCCACATCACCTGCAGACAGTGGTTGATTAACATCGGGAGGGCCACTCTTGGTCTGTCCCCCTTCCATTTGTCTCTCCAATTTTTCCATAACTGTGTCAACAGAATCCTGCATCTTCTTTCTGAAAAACGACTGTGACAGCAACGATGACGATGGTTGTGCAGGCGACGCACTCATTAATGAGCTTTTCGATGCATCAGAGTTTCGTTGGAGACTTAATGACATTATTGGTGTCGCCCTCTCTCCATTATGGATGCGTCGTGACCTTTCTTCCTGTCATATACAGAAATCACTTTAGTCTCAGAGTATCACGAAACAGATAGCCTCCTCGTAGACTTCCATTTCAGAATGATCCCCAACGTTCGTGAAGATACCTCCCAAATAGCTGCCAACGACGGTACATTGCGTAGCTCGCCTGTATCTTCTGCTGCTTTTTGCTGGGTCTCGAATCGCTCGGCGTTTAAGATGCATGCTGCCGCAGCATCAGCCTCCAGTGCACAACTGGATTGTCTATCAAACCACTGCTTCTGAGCTTGCGGAACCGGAGCATCCCTTCCTGTTAGTGGCGATGCACTGTTATCGAGACCGTTGACTCGATCAGATGGAACAGTCGAAAGCAGAATTGCGCGGTATTCTCCTGTCTGTTGCGCTTTTGTGAGATGTTCCTGTGTCACTGGAAGGGGAAAACGGAACTAAGATGGCGGACGTGGTCAACCTTACTACCCAAAACTATCAAGCAAAAACATTGTCCAAGCGCACCTTAACTTTACTGAACGCCACACTGTTCATCCCTTCAATGTTGTAGTCTGCAAAAACCTGTCGCCCCAGCACTTCGTAAGGCCAAGAAACTAAACTCCATGACGTATCATTACCAACCTGAAGCAGGAACGGCACATGAGCCTCATAAGGTTGGAACTTCCTTTTACCCACACCCCCGCTTTCCAGCAACTGTACGACCGATGGTACCACTCGTGGATTGTACAAGAAAATCTGCACGAACAGTTTTGGCTTCGAATGGTATCCGTAAAACGGCGTTCCTTGAACAATGAGCATCTACCAGTAAAATAAGTCTCCAATCTCAAAATTACCAAAACCAGCATCAAAATTTCCCACCTTGGCAATAATTCTACTGGGATTCCATCTCGCTGATGGGTTCCCATTGTTTTGTCTGCTTTGCTGTAGTTTCAAGGCGATAGCAGCTTCAATGTCCTTCGCTAGACGAGGCAGCCGCGTTCGTAGACGTTTTGGATCCTCGAAATCTTCGTCATCTTCCGCTCGGAAGTAGAAATAAGGTAAAATCTAACGCAGCAGCTAGTAATTAGCGTAAATCTTTCCAGTATTCGTAAAACGTACACCATGCACATGCACAAGAGCCTTCTGTCCTGCAGGCGTCGCGCCGAAGATACGGACGACTGGCACCTCACGAGCGTGTAGATAACAAGGAGAGACTGGGAGCTCGTCGATGGCACCGGAAGGCAGCGGACTGCTCGTGTAATAATCCACCACCACAGCCTCCACACGAAGCTCTTCGACGACTTCCTCCATGGATGAAATAATGGTACCCAAATGTACCATTCGTGTGGTACACGGCACCTGTAGCACCTACATAACCTTATAACCTTGTATATTACATTGTGAACCGAATATGAATGCTTTCGCTACAGTAGACAAAGAAGCCCCACTTTTACGCCCCCCTCGCGGTACGAACGGCACATCGCTAAACGCGCTCAAGGACTGACGATGAACCGGCACGCACTGGCCGAGGCCACGAGTCTGCACGACGGGCCTGTGCCCGTGTACCTCATGGAGGAAATCGCCAGTATGTAGACGTCGTTGCAGCAACTTAGGAGAGTTGCCTCTGATGTCGCTCGTACGTTGCTACAGACTCGACCAAAACCAGCGACCGCGACGCAGAGAAGATCGCCGACTACATGTTGGGGAGGTTGAACAAGAGCAACTTAACGGTGAAACTCAAGGCGTTGCAGATCATCTCGGTGGGTTTCAGCTACGAAGGATTTAGCAGATTATTGACGTTTTCTGTTATTATGTGCAGTTTTGCATCAGAGAAGGCGGTTCTGCGTTCACAGAGGCTGTCAGAGAGGAGGAGCAGGAATTGTCGGCCTATTTGCGTGCGTGGAGAGCGGGTGGGAACCATTTAGAGAGCTCAAAAACCTAATTGTGGATTATTTGCTACTTGCAGAGTTCTCGGGTCCTCCAGATCCAGTCTACGGAGACGAAAAGTACCGACGGATTCGCGTGGCGTCGCAGGTGGACATTGCAGTTGGAGGGTCGATCTTGTGATTGTAAAGACTCACTCGTCGTGTTATAGGAAGCCCTGGTGTGTCTGAACGATGGATTCCTATCGCGTCGCAACGAGGACCCACCGCAGCAACAAGCTCCTCAAGCCTTAAGTCAAAGAGGTCCAAATACCTGGCAGGCTCCGCAACAGGACAATACGCCGACGTATGGGAACTCGATTGGATCTTACAGTCAGGGGCAGTCGGAGAGACAGCACTCGAATGTCGGTGGATCGTGGGGACAACCGCAGGCGTCAAACCGACCTGCTCCTTATCAGGACAACCCGTCAGGTGGCTACAATGGAGCTTCTGGAGGCTATAATGGTCAGTCGGGAGGTTATAATGCTCCTTCAGGTGGGTATAGTGGACAGTCGAGTGACTACAATGCTCCATCGGGAGGCTACAGTGGACCCTCTGGAGGCAATAGCAACTATGGCGGAGACAATGGCTATGGACGGAATGGAGGTAACACCGGTGGCTACGGCTACAACCAAAATGGTCCTCAGGGTGGATATGGCCAAAACGCATCGCCGCAACAACAGGCAAGCGGGTTTAGCTCGTGGTCATCCTCGTCGAACTCTGGGATAGCCTCAAAGAGCAGTGGTGCTGGTGTCTGGAGTAGTTCAGGCTATCAGAAAAAGGACCCTGCGATGGAAAATGAGCCGCGCTACAATCCTTCTACAAGGCGAGACAATCGCCCCACGGTGTTGGTGGGTCATTCTCTTAACTTCCCCAAGCCCGCTGGTGGTTTTGGTAGTAGCAACACGGGAGCGAGCGGATTGGGTGGATTCAACAGCGGTACTTATAATCCAAACATCGTTCGTGGCGCTAGCGTAGGGCATTCGTACAACCCGCATGCTATGGGAGGTAGTGGTCAAGGTGGATTCGGTGGTCACCAATCAGAAACTCAAGCCGATTTCGGTGGTCACCAGTCAGGAAGTCAAGGCGGCTTCGGCGGTTCCCATTCAGGAGGGCCCCCGTCCTATATTGACAACACCAATCGTATGCTCAGTGGTAGCACCCACCGCATCGGTAGTATGGGTCTTCCTGTTAACGGACAGCCACTCAGTGATGCACCGACGACAACTCTTGGGAAGAAGGCTGAAGTATTGAAAAAGATGGGCTCGGCTGCGCTGGAGAAATGGGACCGACGCAATATGGACAAGTCAATGGCTTCGTCTTTGGCTGATCATGATGAACTGCGTGCCGGTCCACAAGTAATTGACCACGGCTACTACCAGCCTAGTGCTCAACAGGGAGCGGGAGGTGGTGACACCAGCAGGTACGAACTAATTGTCGAGTATTTTCTATTATTTTGCAAATGATCTCATTGTCGTTAATATTTACGATACAGGGACTACGAGCGGACTATGATTGATAACTTGTGCGCACCCGCGGGACTATCGCGTGCACCTCCTGCTGATGGACTGAAGCGTTTTATCGATCTAGCTCAGACTCTAGACGCTCAAACTATTGGTGATATTTTGTTGGACAAGCTTGAAGATGAGGCTTGGCAAGTTCGTCTGAAAGGTCTACACGTGGCGTTAGCGCTGCTCGATTCGCCAGGTGCTTCGCCATACCAGAAGTTTTTCGAAGAAAATGTTGAGGTCATCGAGGAGGTTCGTATTGCTTATCAATGCTGTTGTATTGTTAACGGTGTCCCACTAACAACTCTACCATACGTCTGGCCTCGAATGTGCAGCTACGAAAGGATGGAAAGCCTAGTGTAGTATCAAAAGCACTACATGTTTTGCGTGCTCTTGGCTATGTAGATGAAGTTGAACAGGCTCCTCAAGCAAGTTCCAAACGCTCGAGTGCTGTCCGAACGCAGCGTGGTAGCCCGCACCGTGTGCAGCAACCGCAGCAAGAAGTGGACCTCCTTGGGTTTGGCTCACTCAGCCTTGAGTCATCCACTGGTGCAGTAGACCAAGGTGTTCAGGGTATGGCGGATCTTCTCGGCTCGCCTGTCCGCTCACATCCCCTTCCGGCTCCAACACCAGTGCAAGAAGCTTCGGTACGTTTGTCTATAGTATTATGCGCACCATGAAAAGAGTTGCTAACACACATCTACTGTAAAAAAGCTATTGGACGGATTTGCCACACTGGGAAGCTCTACGGCATCTAACCCATCGTACGCTCAGCAACAACATGGTATACCACCACAGCAATGTTACCAGCAACAGGAGCAACAAGAGCACAATAAAGCGTTGGGTCATTTTGGAAAAGATCTCTTCGCAATTGCCAATTCCCCGCGTAGTGCAGGCACTGCTGCACCATCTCCTGGTACTGACGGTGCACGTCTCAGTGGTGGACAGTCGGCATTCAACTTCATGTAAAGTATCGTGTGGGATTGAGCAACTATATCTGCACCGTGTTCATAGGGAATACTCGGACAAAATTCTCACTCGAACAATGAAATGAAAAGCATGAAAACCAAACTCTTGACTATTACTACGAAGTATAATGATCTGCACCGTGCAACAAATTGCCTAGGTTATTGACTCATGAGAGCCACATCTGCTGTTAGGTAGACATCCACCAATGGACAGCTTACGCTCGGATACGCTTCCTCGAGGAGCTATCAACAGGGCTTCCCTTGCGTTTTGTTTGCTTTCCCCAAGCGATAAAACGGTCTGGATCCCACAATTCTTGCCGAATGTTGTTGTACGCCCCGTTAAGAATGACCATGACCTTCGTGTCGCGGTGATATGTAAGCCCAGTGATAAGCTTCGGTGTGATGAGGAAGTACTGAGGTAGCTTGCTACCACATGACGACTTAGTAATCCGCTGGAACACCTTGCGCTCGTTGTACACGTCCATGCCCTGATTGATCTCGTCCACCACTCGGAATGGGCACTTTGTGAGGCTTTGGAGGGCCATCAAATACATGATAGTTCCAACAGATTTCTCCTACATAGCACAAGGATATTAGATACGATGCATTCATCAAAATGAATAATGAACGACATACTCCTCCGGACTGCTCCTCAGCGGTCATAGTCGAAAGTTTTGTGTTCTTACGGAACTGTGCACGGCGTTGGATACCCCATTTTGCGACGTCCTAAAATATGAAGTACCACAACAAGTATCATCAGCTTGATTCAAATCAGGCAGCATTAAGTTTACACTTACCGGATCCTCGTCATCAAGCAGAATTTCACCAACACAACCGATATCCTTGAAGAACTCTCTGAAAGAAGTATCGATTTGTTCCACAACTTCTTTGAGGTCCCCATGCCATTTTCCCTAACGTTCAGCACACAATACAATTTAGCAACGACGCTACTTATTAGCTCTATCAGCTCACGCACCTTGATTCCGTTGATCTTGTCTTCACCGTGGGTGACAAAACTTTCTAGGTCCGCCAAGTGAACTTCATCATCCTGAATTTCACTGCACACGCGCTCGTAAAGCTGACGGATACTCCTATCACCCCGGAAGCATTCCAGTGCTGCTTTGTTGTTTTCAATCTTGCCAAGTAACTCATCCAAATCATCTGTAAGTTGGTTGAATTGCTCTTCGTAAGTTTCCCACGGTGCCTCCTCCTCTGCTTTGCGCTTCAGATCCATCGCCTCCCTCGCAGCAGCCAACAGGTTTTCCTTTGCAAGCTTGTAGGTTTCTCGGAGATTCCTACAAAAAAGTTGTGCCAGGAATTTAGAAAAGTATCGCGAGAAATAATAACATGCACACGATGCTTACTGAAGGGTAGCTTCCGTTTGCTTCAGGTATTTCTGTGTAAAATCCACTCGAACTTGTTGTGTGCCGAGGTGCAGTGACAAGCATGCCTCACGAGCACTTGCCTTAAACAGGTATCGAGAGAGGTGTAGACAGTGTTTAATCTGTTGCGCTTGCCTAGTGACATTATCAGAGAAATGTGGTCAGAGGTTGTGTCCATAGTAAATATCATCTAGCATACTTACTTCGCCGCTTGATTTTTTAGTTTTCGTGTCAATGCCTCCTCCTTTGCCGACACATCCTAACAAAAACACTTTAAGCAAATCACATATCCAATCGCATCGTCGCATTCTCAATCTCACCTGCGCCAGATCACTCTTCAATGAATAAATCTTGTTGTCCCCCTCTACAATCTTATCATCCAAGCGAATGATTGCCTTCAGTTGGGAGCGAATTTCCGTGACCTGATGCTGGACTGTGCGCTTCTCTTCTGCATACTCCCTCTCTTGTTCCTTGAGATCAGTGATCTGAAATACATCACAGCTTAAATTAGTATAATAGTGTATCACAAAAAGCACCATTCTATCCTTACCATTCCTTGAATGCTTCTCTCTCTGGATATTATATCATCCAGAATTTTTTTCAATTCGGATGTTTCGTCTTCGTTTGACGTACAAGCCGCCAGTAGACGAGGATTCATGAGATCGTTTGTACGCGTAGTCACGTTACGGTTGCCGTATTTGGATACTACACAGAATAACGTATGTTAGTTAACCAAGACCCCAATTGTGATGAAATCGTGAAATTCATACCTGAGGTAACATATTTCTTGTATGGTGTCACAAATGCCGCCTTTCGTTCGGATGATGCGATATCGTTAAAAATACCTCCACCTCTGTTGATAATGTCTTCTGTCTGCTGGGAGCCAACCATAACAGTGTGGAGACCACCGTGGGATCGAAGAGCTTCATGAACAATATCAGGTGCAGTCACCAGCTTTATTCCAAAAGAAAGTAACAATGTCAGTTTAAAGAAATACATGTAGAGTTGCATACCTCATCCAAGAAGCCTTTCATGCCGTATCGGTGTCGATAATCCTTCATCTGATCTTCAGAGTATGGTCGATGGACAGCATGACACATACCATTTTCCACGGTAACAATTGAAGCTTTGATGCGACGATCTGAATTGCCGTTATTCAGCTCTCGGAGAATAGTGTTATAGTCGTCGTAACACTCCGCAACCAACGCCCCCAGAAGCCATTTTGGAAGAGTGTCTTCAACATATTTCGCATGTGTCGTTTCGTTGAATTTCATCTGAGGAGGCAATCACATTGACTAATGAGCAATTGTTTTACGTTTGGACAAGCAAACTAGCGTATTACATACCTCAAGTGCTATAGGCCCCCACACTTTCCGTTTCAACCGATGCTGGTTGTTCTTGACCCAGTCAGCAGCCCGAATACAATCAGGATCAGCTTTCTGAAGAGCGAGACGACGCTGAACATCCTCGTTTTTGAGTTTCTCAAGATTACTGGTCACTTTCTTCCGATCGTTCTCAATGCCGAATAACTCAGAGGCTAGCCTTTCCCTCTCACTACGTATATCCGCTTCCTTCACACCAAGGACAAGGACGAAGCTTTAGCTGGTTGATGTTAGTTTTCTATCTGTATGTGATGCGTACCTTAATATTTTTTGAACGTTGTTGCGTCTCGAGTTGGTCCTTTTGGTGTTTAAGATCAGCAGCATCAGCCATTCCCTCATGCTCATTGCGCCACTGTATAACAAATATTCACCAAAGGTTAAACAGGTCATCTGTAAAGCTTGGAAACAAGAAAATACCTCTGCAACATCGCGTTCTAAGCGCTCAAGTTTTCGGCGAGTGGAGTTGTGTTGATTTCGCAGTTGTTCGACTTCTCCTAAGGTTTGACTATAAGCGGTTTCCATCGAGTCAATCTGCAAAATCAAAATAAGAAATTATGCTGGGAAAGAACAAGAAAGGGTAAATATTTTCACTCACGTGATGCTTCTCCTGTCGGATCTTATCAACAAGTTGTCGCTTTTCGTTATCCACCTCTGCTTTCCTGGTGATATTTTTACGAGTAAGTTGTTATGTTAGCACAAACACATTCCTGTATGTATCTATACATGTACAGCAAATAAGCAACGCACTCAGTCTTTACGCCTTCCAGTTTAAGCGACTCCTTCTTTAGATGATCTACAAGAGGATCAATTTTCTCTTTCCGTTCAGTCTGTTTTCGAGTGAAATCAGCAAAATATTCAACTTTCAGCAAATACTTAAGTAATAAACAGAGTGCGATACGCACGGTAATGGCTTCTTTGCAGCGTAGTTTTTCTTCCTTCAACTCTTCAACATCACTCTTCGCTTTCTCAAACTTGAGCCACAAACATTTCTTCTCCATCACAACAGTCTACACAACATCAATACAACCATAAGAAAACTAAATGCCCGTACCAAATAAATGCAATTTTACCTCTTCAATGCGAGTTTCGTAGTCTTCAATGCGTTCCACCTCTTTCTGTCGCTGTGCGTTCTCACTCTTCTTCAGCTCCAATGCAGCTCGTGCATGTTCAAGTTCCTATACCAACCGTCAGCATCGCTCCGCCCACAAAACTGCTTCTACCTACCCGTCCTTTGTCCGACATGCTGTGCTGCAGCTCAATAATCTCCTCGTGTTTGACCACCAGATCACTGTCTGTGATGGCATTTTCTGTAGCTTTCAGCAGCTGTACAGGGTTCATCCTGGAGAACTCGCCCACTTTGTCCTGGGGCAGAAACTGGCACAAATTGTCGATCTGGATACTGGCTGCCTCCATAATCCCCGCCACGTTCTTGAGCGTCGAGTCTCGGCCGTTGACCTGCCACGTGCTCTTGTTGTCCCTGAAGATGTTGCGTCGGATGACCTTGTTGCCGCTCTCGAAGAACAGCTCGATCTCCGTGTAGCCACTTTCCTTCTCGTGGCGCACGAACTGCCCCACTTTATCTGCGCGGCCCAGCAGCTATGACGTATAAATAATAACTTATCATCAGTATTCACGAATTAATAATTATTTAGTCACATACGCGAGTGCTGCCAGCCAAACCGACGCAGAGCGCGCAGACGATGGAGCTTTTGCCGGTTCCGTTAGGCCCCAGAATCAGATTCAGACGCGGCCCAGGGTAGAACTCGGCGTCGGAGTATGTCAAAAAGTTGTGCAGCTTGACGCGGAAGATGGAGCCGTCCACATACGCCTCAGAGCCTTCCGAACTCGCGTCCAGAACGTCGCTTATGTTCATCAGAAAACCGCTTCGACTTTGCCGCGAAAAATGCAACTTGGATATGTGTACCACATTGCAGCAGCCATTTTTATTCGTTCAAAATCCTTTGAAGGGTTATTAAACCATACATAGAAAGCCGTCTAAAACACACTATTTTAATAACTAGTACTAATGCCGCGCCTTGCACGGGGAAGCTTGGATTTTATAAAGGGGAAAACCTGTTTCGGGTCCCTATTTTCAAAATAAATCTGTTTCGGGTCCTTCCCCCCAATTGGAAACAGCAACAGAAATTCATCGACACTAGAGACCTTTCGAAACAATTGTTGGATGTCGTTTGCTGGATCGCCATGGGGTTCATCCAGCAAACATCAAACACGAGCTTTTTTTCTTTCGAAATAGCATGTGTACACATTTCGTATCCCGTTACCAATTTGTTCCGTGTTACTAAAATGCACTGTGTACCAAAACTGTATCCTAGCTCAACTCACGCACGGTACGCAGCATGCGGTGCTGGCGCTTGCGCGTCGCAGGGTTGTCCATCTCTTCGTCTTGACGATTTGTGAGCATTGCTCGGTGCTTCCACTTCATCTCCTTCACTCTCCGACGCTTGTAGCTCCTGAGTTGTTGTAACCCCATGAGTGGCAGTGCCACCTAGCTCGTTCATCTTGATCTCGATGCGCTCTAGACGTGCCTCAAAGTCGCTCATACGCTCGTTCATAGCTTGAAGCTGACCTGAAATCACGCGAAGCTGGGAGACGATGAATGCATTACCTGT
>NBNE01000719.1:0-18093 GCA_002215365.1 Phytophthora megakarya | reverse complement strand
GCAAACAGGTACACACTGTTGCTATGTATGCTGACGTTTCGGAACGCAGATGCAACATCGCCAGCCATGACGAGCACTTCTGCGCCGGGATACGGTTTCTTCACTCGGAGAATCTCGTTAGCTACTGCGTCGTAGTGATTATAGTCTGGGCTACCGATGCTATCCTGGTCAGTGCAGTCGTTGATTGAGGAGACTTCAGGATACGATATGTCGTGAATCGTACGCCCTGAAGCGCTGATGTCCTCGTGTCCTTTGCCAACCATCCCGAAAGAGCTGATTATAATTTCTGACCACAGGTCAAGTAAGTTTTTGTCAGCGCCAAGCCGCCAGACATCTTGTTCCTTGCTAATATTCTTTCGTAGAATGTTGATGCGGTCCCGTGCGGATCCATGGCTTGGTGGGCGCTGTAGTTAAGGTGGCGGTGGATTTCGAAGTCAAACTTCCACTCCCTCGCGAACAATGTGCTGGAGTTGTGTCAGATGTTTGTAGTCGTTGCAGGCTTTGTCCAGAACGGAGGGAATAAGGTTTTTGTTTGGGCGATAATTTTCTATGGTTTGGCACCGAACTAATTCCACAAAGTCTTGAAGTGAAATCTCAGAGCGACGTACGTACTCCGATAGTGCATGTTGCAATGGCGTGTTCAGTAAAAAAAACTTCACTCCATTAGGTAATGTTTCTGACGTAGGATATCCAGTAAACGGTAGTGCCACATTTAGTTCCGACATTGCCTTCTCCAACGTGAACATCCGGATTTTGTGTAGCACATCATGTCGCGAACTTGCGTTAGAATGAATTCTCCTCGCGGTTGTCGGCCCAACAACAGGCCTAATGGCCTGTATCGACGATGGCTTTGGGTTTCCGGTTGAGTGTTAGGTAGTGAAACTGGAACATCAACTAGAGCACCGGAATTGGAATTGCTTGATTAAGCGTTTCGCGCAACATTTCGTCTGTAAACACCGTTCGGTTGTAGGGCTTCCGTCGCGTTACGGGGGTATGATTCGTGTACTAGTGTCATAGTGGCATCCATAGCATCACCCACAGACTGCAAGTCCGTGCAGTGAAGTGTAGTTTGAAAACGGCACTGGCCGTAAAGCTGTGGATGACTGTATGGTCGATCCGGACCGTAAGGTCAAAGGTGGCCGTAAGACCTTGGGCGACTGTATGGTCGACCCGGACCGTAAGGTCAATTAGACTGTGGCGATTTTGCCTTTCTGACCACTGGAAGATGAGGTGCGTTTCCAGCAGCCGAAATATTCGCCGAGCGGTGAGCGTCGACAGGCGAATTGGAGCCAGAAGCAGCGGATGGATAGGGAAAACAGGTGCCAGCGCAGAAAATTTCTCGCTCGCGCGGCATTTTTGTCGCCCGTCGCTTCGCTCTCTACCGCCTCCCCGCGTAATGGTGTGCGCGGTACTTCGCGCACATCGTGGCCTTCCGTGTATTTGCTCGAATACAGATTCGCTGCAGAACAAGGTTTATTATCCTGCTTTAACTGCGACTCGAACCGTAAAGACGTCGAGGTACCGTCCTCACGGCAACTTCAACGTCGATCAGAATTGATACCGTCGGGTCCACGGTAAGTGTCGATGATCCACTGCTGGAGGTGCGTCGGCAAACGATCCGACCAATTGAGAATACGCCTTGGATTACCGCAGCGGTCACGAGAGCCACCATTGCAGGGGAGACCAGCCATGTTCAGCAAGCATGGCTCCTTGCCCTGACAATTGATGGGGATGCGATTAGGAGTCGGATCCGATCTGGAATGGCTGGCCGACGACAACCTTCGCGTTTACTGTCCTTGGCCCATTGTCCTCCGCTTCCTCCCTCTCGGTTCTCCAAGGAATCTGGCGCTGCTTGGTTTAGCGCACTTAGCAACGCCATCGTCCACGACGGGGCCTGATACTCGACGCCGCGCAAGGACTCACAGTAGCCACTCCACCACTCCGACTGCATGAACGCAAGTGCCGTACCGAGAAACTCGTTTGTGTACAGTAGTGTGAGGCGAACACGTGCCGGATTGTTGACCAGATCAGCCGACTTGTTCTTTGCCAAGAACGCGCGGAGACGAGCCGTGATCTTCCTCATGTGGTCATACCAGACCTTGTGCCCAAGAGAACTTAGGCCATGGACAGCGTCGAGAATGTCATCGTACGAAGCACACAAAATCTTCGCCACCGGCAACCCAGCCGTCGCAATGAAGTCGCTCGAGAAGTTAACATTACTGGACCCGTCTTCCAGCGATTCCATCTCAGCTGCTTCCTTGAAATGCACGATAGTGAGTCCTCGACATCCGAGCCGACCGCTGAAGATCGCCATGACAACGGCCGGGGTGGCCCGGAATTTGACACACTCCAGCTCGCGCATCCACAGAACGAACGACATAGCAAACAGGGGTTACCTGTTTGGGTGCCGAAGGTGTGGAACATTCGGCTTGCGGCTAGCAGGTGAGCCTGTGGGGGTTGTAGTTGCCCTTCGCTTTCTTCGCACCTTCCCGTGCGCTTCGCGGAGGTCACCGTCCAAGGCTCTTCCCCACCGGTCACATCCACAATGGTGGGAGACTCAGCTGCTGCATTCCCATCCGGGGTCGAAGTTAGGGTTCTTGCGAATCTTGGCCACTTGAGGGCGGCGAAGAGGGCGCTGGGCGGGCTCAGGAGCTCCACGGGTGATCATCTTGGTTGTAGGTTAAAACTCCCTTCTTTCTTGCTGCTTGCTGCAGGTTCTTCTTGTTTTGAAGTGAGGCTTGAAACTGGTGGCACACATAGTTCTTGATTGAGGATGCCACGCGGGGCATACCGGTATACCAATTGTTCAGTTATGTTAATTTGGTGTGGAAAACACAATTCCCTCGGCTACGCCTATGGAATACACCAAATTGAGAAATCATTTTATCCATATGATTTCGGACACTTCTGTTGATGGTGTACGAGTTTTCGCATCGCTGTATGGTCCCGCGACGGACTCCGTCTGATGGAATATATCAAAGCCATACAACTGAGTCCGTCACGCAACGCAGGGTATTGTTGTGATCAAACGCAGGCTGAGAATAGCAATGGTTGAATGGATGCTGCTTCGGTATCAATTGATTGTATCACCGTTCACGTAAGTAGTGTTCCGAACCGTGTTAGCAGTATGGATGATTTGCACTGGTGAAAATTTCGCTTTCTTGCTCCCGGGTATCAGAGTTCGGCCAACTTATGGCGGACAATCATCTGGTAATGTCAGTTGGTTGTCTGCAATACTGGTCTAGGCTTGATCTCGATGAGACGGAATATCCACTGAGGAGAAAACGTACTAAATGTACTTCCAATACAGTCCATCATGTACTGTATTGATGCTGCCCCTGGCTGGTTTAAAACCCAACATTTGTGACGGCTGCTATCGGGGAACGCGTCACTACGAAAACCTAATCCGATGTTCAAAATACCCCTACATGTAAATATAAATATTATTGTTGCTGTATTATAATTCGTACGATATATCGTGGAGTTGAAAATAATACATGTAGCTGTAAATCGTACTCGATTGCGAATTGATCTTACGGACAACGACAATTTATATCGGAGATGGTCTTCACGAAGCAATGGTGCATACAGAGACGTATCGCGCATTATCTAGCACATCTGTCGTACGAAAAACATTGTCTAACAATTTCTAAAAATGTATATCATGCTAACGTGTACTGAGATTGCGATTTCAGACTCGAGTGCTATAATTTATCACTAAAGATCGTAAAGCGGCTGATATAGAAGCGGATTTATCAAATCCGTTCATATTTACTAAATCAGGCATTCTCATTTGACTGTCCAGCCAAGATTTACCACTTATTTATATAATATATATTATGAATCGTTTCGTTCATACGGACCGATTTATAGATGTGTAACAGCTGCTAGCTTGCTAATACGACGAAACCAATCGAGTTATGTACAAATCCATCCGAATGTCCGGATTGAAATCGACATTCTAACCGATTAAGATGATAAAACAGATATGTAAAATCGTAAGGATTTGTTTTGGTTCGAATACCGAATAGATCAGACCCTGGAACAGATCCTTGTGATCAGTTTAAGGAACAGCGTTTGTGCAAAGTGGTAAGCTATCAGCTATGGTATTCTCTGTCTTACCGGAAAAGTTGCAAGTGTGCTAACTTGTTTAAACCGTGAACACTCCAGACCTCCACACCAAATTCCTCCGCCCATGTACGTGAGAAGTACCCCCAAAAGCACCGCCACTTACCTTTAGAGTAGTAGATCCCAGTGGACGAACAACTGCGACAAATTTCTTGTTTCACCCACGTGGTCCCTAGCTCAACTTTGTGGTGGGCAATGACCGTGAGTACATCTAAAACTCCACGAGTCATGGTAATTGTACATTCGACGTCGGGAATGGCAAACCTTTCCCTCGCACGTCTTGAAGCTTGTTTCAGGTGGAATAGACACCCAATGACTATAGCGTTAGGAAACTGGACTTGTAGAGCATTCTGTAGAGCGAGTTCGAAGTCGCATACAATCTCGGCGGGCTCAATCTGCTGTTCGGTGCCTTGAGCGATGAAATGCGCAGTATTCCAATAAGGTAGCTCTTCTCGTGAGGTACTGAGCACATAGTAGACTGGCACAAACATGTCTGTAGCACGGTCATGAACATAGCTATAACGCACGGTTGGTAGCTCCGCGGTATATGTCGTCCTCAAATAGTGTTGTACAATGGTAGCGTAGTAAATTCACCAGCGAAGGGTGCACCCAGCCCAACAATCACGTAGGCATATTCAACCTGTCGGGGTTGATCATAAAGTAGTGAAACTGGAAGAAGAGGACGGCTTCATTAAGCGCTAGCGAAAGTGGAGGTGCACGTCTCCGTTGAAATGGAGGGTTCTTGCCCGGTGTACGCAACCGACGACTTGTTGCTCGGAGAGTCCGCACATGACATCGGATTGCTTGGAGCCGTAGAATTCGTCACGTAATTCTTTCCAAAATTTGTCGAGCAGGTAGGGCAACTAGTTGAATGCAAGTACATCGGCACAGATCTTCATAGCGTCCGTCGTTGTTAAGATTGCTCGCAACAATAGTACTGCGGCAGGAGTGAGAGCGCGCGACGGAGTTTCTCATGGTGAACTCCAACGTCCCGCGGAAGCCATGTCAAAATTTAGTACAGCGATAAACGATCTTCCTCGAAGAACCCCATGCACTTGTAGCTTTTGTAGTAAAAAGTCGTCCGCTCCTGGCGACCTTGGTGATCCGTTACCGGAACAACAACGTCGTCCGATGGCTCCGCCGGGCGCACCATGACTTCTATCTCAAAGCAAGTTAGCTAGCGATTGTTCTGCATATCTATGCATTTGCAGATCCGAAACCGGATCAAAACAAAACAGACACCTGATCCGATCCGTATACGATCCATTCTGCGGCTAATCAATCATAAAGACCAATTCTGTGCTATTGCGTAATACCAAATACCGAGTATTGAATAGCCTCCAAACTAATAGAGATACACTCGAAACAGCGTAAGTACATTGGCTCATACATGTACTAACTGGAGTCTACCAAATACCCTGTGCTGTGCGTTCCTGTATATTGCTATATATCACAGTGTAAAGTGAGGACACCTATTTGTAGAGTGACCCACCATGACTTATGCTCATATTAACTTTTCTTCAAATCTGTGCATCTCTCATTTAACCCTAGCCAAATCCTTGGGGGGCACAGTTTTATCGTCATATTCGGTCGGACAAACTAATCGATTCGCATAATACTTAGTGCAGTAAATAGCACGACAAACCGGATGCAAACAACAATTAAACGGTAATATATTGCGCTTTGCATCGGGTTTGTTCTCCTATTTATTGCACTAGCTAGCGTTCGTACTTAGTGGTAAATCATAGAGTCTTTATATCGGCGTTACTGAAATCGTGATTTCAGTAAGGGTTAATATGACTTTCTAAAAGAGTCAACCCCAATTTATTCGCATTAGACAGGCTTGATCATGCACGAGATATCTTTTGTGCACAAGATTACTGCATAAAGATCATCCCCGATTTAAAAACACTTGATAGTCGAGTACAATTTACATCTAGCTAATACACGATAAATCGTACGGGCTATAATCAACCTCTTCAAGCGAAATAGGAGTTACATTTATTATTCGTAGTGATCATCCTGGTTGAGGAAAGCACGTAATCAGCAAATTTAACTTCATGTACAAGCAATTTCTGTAAACGTTTGGCCATGCAGTTATCATAGATTAGGTGGGATGATGTTTGGACCCAGGAGAGGTGTTTTACCTTCAACATGAAGTAGTTATGAAACCCTTAAGGGCTACCCCCACGAAACGTTCCATGAATTTCACTTCCGATTCGTCTCTCATCCACATAGGTTTTGGGCTCAACTTCGCAACTAGACCACAAATGAAAAACAAGCGTACCATCATTAATAATCTGACATTACGTCTCCCTCGTTCTGGAAAGACTCTTGGAACTTTGATTAGTCACGAAGAACTTCATAACCTGGTAGATAGTATTTCGTACCCTACGGGAAGCCGAAGACGTATGGGACATTGCTTCAGGATGATGTGTTTACAATTCTTCATGGAGACTAAGATGGATGCAGGATTTCATCTCTCGCGACACGAAGACATTCCAACTTCTAATTAACTCGTTAGACGATGCTACCATGAAGGTCGTGGGTAACTACCCGTATTTATGATGTGTGTATGAGCACATGCAGTGTATATAGGCGTCGAATGGTACGGTAAGCATATGCCATGCTCGAAACAATTTCCATAATATGAGGTACAAATATGAAGACGACATGAAGTCCCACATCAATGATATCGAAGAAAAGGTAAACACGTTACCTCGACCTGAACGTCCTCTACATGGCTAAGAACAGCTGATGCAGGTATTGGGTTCCTTACCTCAGTCATGGAAGAACTTAATGAAGGTGTGCCGGAATCACTATGAATTAAAGTGGAGCGGTCTACAAACAAAGCTCATACTCGAAATGGAAACTCGCAAACGCAGTCACCAATCCCTGGAACAGCATGCACATCTTGGCGTAGTAGTCATTCTACTGAACAATTGCGGATGTTGTGCTCAACTCAATCCAGAATCAGCTCTCTTTGGCCAAGGAGCCGGCCAACGTCTTCCAGGACGTATGTCATTTCGACGTTTGTCAAACCCATCGAGTAGACAATCCCACCAACGTCCCAGTAGTAACAAGCTTTGCCACCATTACCTAAAGCGAAGGCATCTGATTTGTGACTGCCGTTTGAGAGAAAACCATGGTCGTGGGCGCCGAATCTCGTCTTATTCGGTCGCTGACACAGCCACAGTCACTACTAAAAACAAATGCCTTTATGTACCTCGCGAATATGATGTTCTGGCTATCGTTTGTCCAATGGAAAACAAGGAAGGTACATTTCTGGGAATGTTTACATCCGAAGTCCCAACCATGACAAAGGACGTTTGGGCCATGATTCGGGTTGTATCCATCACATGTGCTTTGACAAGGCGTATATTTCGAACATTGACTCTTTGCGGAAAAAAGGGTATGTTGGAGACAACAATAACGTTGAATTCAACGCAATTGGGGTGATCGCATCGAATTTTACTGATGAAGATTGCTACAAAGTAACGCTGAACCTTTCCAAATGCTTCTATTCGCCAACGATAACGCGGAACATGCTGAGCGTGCGTTGTCTTCGCGAAAAGGAATCATCTCCGACTTCAGTACCATTCCGGATCGTGCCGTTCTCCAGAAAGAGTGTATGTGTATTAAGTCTGCAGCGAACACGTTCTACAAGCTATACGTCTTCAAGACAAACAGAATGAATACGCGTCAGCTGATTTGTGTAAATTAGTGTTGGGAGAACGTCACTTGAATTGTGGCATTCTTGTTGTGGCCACGTTGGCTACCAGAACACTGCTCGATTGGTGGAAATGGGCGGGCACATGAATTTCGAGTGGAAAAGCAGGATCTGACTGACTGACCGGTGTGCGAATTAAGAGCGCTCAAACCAACAACAAGTATCATTTAAGAGAACACATACGCAACATTCATCGAAGGTGAATGGATTTGTATTCAAGGATACCATAAGGCCTATTGACAAGTTTGAAACCTTAGCACACTTTCGAGAATATGTGGCAATTGGGGCACAACAAGCCGCTCCAACAGGTATACAGGTGAATATGTGGCGCCTAACTGGATCCGGGTTTGCTACTTGACTGGCATAGTACGTCGCGAAACAAATCCATACACACCAGAGCGGAATGACAGTGCTGAAGTACGATTTCATATTCTGTTTAAAAGGTTCGAACTAAAAGGTTCGAACAGTTCTGGGGGAAGCTCTTCCCACAGCAACAGCATCTAGCAATATCAGCCAGCTTTGACGAGCAGATACAACGTTTTATGAACGTTGGCACGGTAAAGAACCCGGTTACAGCAGTCTTCATGTGTTTGGATCTCTTGCCAACGTCTATGGGACTGAAACTCACGCCAAGCAACTCTCGATAACTGCTACACATGGAAAACGAAAATTGCTCGATAATCGCAGTGTTTGTGGCATATCGGTAAGGTATTGAGCTTGTAAAAAGGCATGGCATGTGATCCATTGTGGTACAGGAGTTATCGTGGAAACATGTCACGCCACGTCTGATTGAATCTGGCTCAGTTGCAGCGATGGATCAAAGGGGATAGAGCTCAGTCGACTTGAAAAGCGGTATCATCTGGATTTTATACAACCGTTTGGCTAACTCAATTCCTGATCTTGTATTTTACACAGAACCCGCGTTAGAACAAAACTCGAATCCGATAAAGAACTCCAGTAACTGGATGAATTTATTGATGAATTTCAGCTTGACGAATTGCGTGATAATATTGGAAGTTTACCCAATGTGAGTTGCTACGCGAGCCGTCGTCTAAACAAATTCACGTTACACTCAAACGTTAGCAGCAAACCACAAGCTTACCATGGGTGCAGCAGAGCAGCTATTGGCGAAATAGAAAGAAGCTGGGTTTCTGATAGCAACCGAAACATCGCCAGCAAAATGGAGAACGCCAAAGTCAATGGTATGGTCCAAATACTCATGCAGAAGCTGTAAACGGCCTGCTCATATCCCCGAATAACTACGCTAGCACTGTATCTCTTCATGTTGCTCAGACAATTGTGCTTGATCTTAAATATCCACTTGGACGATAAAGTTCGTTTACCTTTTGATAACGAAACAAGCTTCCAGGTGCCGTGCGCAATGAGACATCGACTTTCTTTATCAATTAATTTTCTCCGGTTGAGTGCCTCAGAACTACATTAAAATATTTGCTCCAGTTATCCGGTTAAAATATCTGTGGATGCTGCTAGCTCTAGTCGCCAACAAGGACTTGGAATGTCACACAAACCGACGTGACTACGGCATTCCCGAACGGTGACATGAATGAGGAAGTATACGTGCTACAGCCAGAAGGTCTCGTTTAAGCTGGAAAAGAAGAGGATGTGTGCGAACTTTTGAAATCGTTGTATGGATTACTGCAGGGTCCAAGAGCGTGGGACAAAAATGTGACAGATTTCCTGAAAAGCAACGGGTATGTGAAGCTGAACAACGATTCGTGTATTTTCTGCGTTCTGGATCAGGAGGAGGAGAAATAGCTGGAATTTGTGGGGACGATCTACTACTGATTGCAGACACCGCTGCTGGAGTGCAGGAAATCACGAACATGCCATTACCTGGATTTAAGTGCAAGTATATGAGTGATGTGCATCACATTATTGGTCTACTCCTACGTCGGAATCAAGCCACTAAACCTCTCTCTATTAATTAAGCCACTTAGTCAATGCATGTATTGGAGAAGTTTAATTTGTTGCAGCTGTACTCATGCAAAACGCGTTGTGATCCCAGCGTTATTCTCTCAAAAGCTGATTGCCCTCCACGAGTGATGAACGCGAGCAGATGAAAACTAAAGACTTTCATGGCCTGTTTGGCACTGGAAGTAGACCCGCCATCACCTTTGGTATCCAGTGTGTCAGCTGGTACCTGAACGACCACAGTATCCCTTATTGGAATGCGGTAAAAATATTTCTATGTGAAAGGAACAATCGGCCGCGGCCTCCTTATCGATGGTCGAAGTTGCCTTAGCCACTCTGCGCCCAAGGTGATGTTACCTGTTTTCTATTCTTACCACGTCCCTCTTCCAGCATGTTATAGACGCTGGGCACTAAAAGTTTGTATAGTCTCGAATAAGTGCGAGCACCCGTTGTGAAAGCCCATCACCGTAAATCCAGGCACATATTGTAGATTTTGCTCCAACATATGAATATCATGCCAGAACCGAAAACATGAAAACGAAAATCGCAGGTGATTAGAGGCAAACGAAATGGCTCTTTTATCGAGAAACTGGGAGAAATCTATCATTGCTGAATATAAGCCAGGTGTTCCACTACAAATGCAATGACACATCAATTGATTAGGTTCATAACCGACGCTTGTTGTGGCCTCAGTTACCCCCTCAACTTCAGTTGGCCTCCAAACACTTCGCATTTACTCGTCAATGCTAACAGCGGAATTATCCTGTATCTCGTCGTCGTGGCAGCCACTACGGGATGTCGATGCGTCCTCGCCCTCCTCGCTCTCTTGGCACTGGTCCGTGTGCTTATTCATTGGGTTTCCCTCTCTCGCCAACTGCCTCTCGGCTCTGGATGTCCCATTCACAGCGTGGGTCTAGGATTTCGTACAGTTTTCCCACTTGTAACGTCATGGCGTTGGATGGGTAGTGCTGAGGCAGATACTCTCACACAGGTACGTACTACCAGCATTTGTTAGATATAGTATAAATAATAGATTGTTCAAACGTACCAAGCTTTCTCCGTCTTGCTGCATGCTGCGCAATAGTACTTCGTCGATTGGCGTTGCCTCACTGTGCGCTTCAGTATCGAGCACACCTTGCATTGGCGCTGACGACGCTTGCATACATCATTCACAACTTGCTATTCTGGACATACTTGTGCCTCTTGACCTTGCGCCAACGGTGGAGGACCGAACCGGTTGCTGTTCCTTGTTGCGGTGGCTGCACGCAATAAATGGTTATATGAGGTAACTTAAACACCCAACATGTAGAGGATACAACTAGTATCTGACCGCATAGTCGACGCCACATATCCTACAACTGTTTCGTGGGGCACCATTCTCTTGTCGGCTCAGTGTCTAGCAGGTCTGGAGTCTCCATCAGGCCATTAATTCTCACAGTACGTCCACTGCCAGAATATTTAGCATCCTTAGAGCAGACTGCGCTCGCGCGCCGTTCCTTAGCTCCGCGATACTTTCGCTGCGCTTCTTCGCCTAGGGCGGCGGTAGCAGTTGGACAGTCAGCCAACCAATGAGATCCCTTACAATGGAGACACCTATCTTGGGGCTTAGGGCGAGATGATCGTGGTGTGCGGGCAGGAGTGAACGTCTGGCCCGTGGACGACGTTGGCGCGCAGGCTCTAACTTGGCGACAGCATTGACGTTCCCAGTCTTCTGGGGTTTTCGTATTGGCTTCGCCGCCTTCGAATCTGTCTTTGTTGCAATATCCTTCGAAACCCGTTGATTTGTTGTTGAACTTTTTGCATGCTCCAATATTAAATTAAAAAAAACAACGTCATCGGACGTTCAGTTACGCCTCTCTAATCCGATAAGTCGAGTTATTTGTGCCTTGAGGATTGGGGGCTGCAGATTTCGATGAATAGACGGTATCAAGCTTTTATTTCTGCTCCTACAATCATTGCCAGTCGTATTGTCTTCACCAATTAGTTCATGAAGGCCACTGTTCTCCACGACCTCGTTGAAACCATTATATTAACGCAATACTCGTGCTTCACAGAAATCAATTGATAGATCCATCTTGAGTTTCTGCCGGAACAAAGACGTGACATTGGGCACGAACTCGTCCTTGAGCGTGCTGCAGCGGGATTTCACAGCCCGCATGATGTCAGCATCGGTCACATCTGTCACTGTCTTCTTTAACACGGAGGTAGCCAGAATTTTAGCGTCTTGCGCTTCACACAACCTTTGACAATGGCATCCACGTTCTGATAAGTCTCACCGCTGGTGGTGTAGTGGTGACGCATCTTCTCCACATAGCGTTCCCACTCACGAAGCCATGCGATCAGAGCGGCATGGTTCCATATGGGCAACTCGGGAGCGCGGATCACTTCAAATATTGGCTGAAGGATCGACATCTTAACATCGCCATAGGAGTCCACCGCGTAGCTTGGCTTTGTTGAAGTTGCTCGAACTTAATGCGACCTTAGTAGAACCGCATAATGAATTTTCTCAAATTCGTACTTAGTCGACGTAGATCGGTAGTCTAGGACCAAACGATCAAAGCAGACGTCCTCAATTCCCGCCACTTAGCTCCATCGACTCCCACCCCAGCAGAATCCCGTGAGTGCATTAGCACCATTTGGAGAGGGATCGTTTCTGGAGTCGCAACTTCTATTTGGGAAAGCGTGGTCTCACTGGTCGACAGCGAGAAACCTAGTGCCCGCGCGAATCACCACACACGAACGCATACCGGAAATACTGGATGGCATTGCCTGCACGGAGTTCTTCGTAGTGTAGTTCGCTGACGTTTAGTCCAACCAGCGTCAGAGAGTGTATTTCAGGGTCTTATTTACGGGAGGGATGACTTGAGAATGATCGGTACAAAATTCCAAAAGTCTACACTGAAATCAAGCCTTGACGTCGATCAGCCTGTTCCGAGGATAATGACAACAAGGTTGTATTTGGACATTGGCAACGAGGACGCGAGAATAAGATCCGAGAGGAATCTTAGCCGCAAGAACAACATGCATCTTCACCGGCAGATCTCTTTCCACAGACTACTTGCCAACGATATCCACGCACATCAAACAAGATGTCGTAGTGTCTTCAATCGCCACGCACCATATCCTAGTGTGAGCAGTCGCCGTGCAAGGTATTTATACACGCGCAAATAAATCATTGCAGATGTTCATACACCTTCAGCCATGAATTTGACAGATGGGTACTGCACACACATACCGTCAAAACTTTACACGTTTGGTATTTGAATTTGAATTTCATACCTCTTCGGTCATTTTCTCATAAACTAAAGGTAGTACAAACTAACAGGGACGGTAAGTTGGGGTACAGTTGGAGACTGTGTTATTTGAAATACGTGCTATTTTGCACGGAATTGAGCTTTAATTTATTTTACACATCCGTAAAGGTGGGTTTTACCGAAACCATCTTTGTGGTCAGATACGAAACTAATTTGGTCTTTGATCAGATCTCTTAGATCACAATCAACAGCAATATCATGGTACATCCATGATGGTGCGAGCGTACAAACACTCCCGCCACCAACGCGATCAAGTCTAGGCAAAGTCATTATCAGAGCCAGGCTTAACCTCACTTCAACTTGCGTATTTTTACACGAATCTATCACTTTCATTATTAACAGAAGTCCATTTATAACTGGACATCTAATTCAGCATCAACTTTGGGTGCCTGAGGAAGGTTTACAGGCCCGGGAAGTTCAATATCCTCGCGTGTCATACGCTGCGCTCGTCCTCGAGGCATATCAGCCAATTGCTGCACGTATTCTGATGCCATTTTGTTGATCGTCGTTACAAACGTAGCCATCAATAGTTGAGTAAATCGTTCCAGATGAATATTTGTTTGAGCGATGAGTTCGTTCTCCATGCCGTGCACGTTCCACAGCCTTAACATCGTATCCGTCAATCCACGTTCGTTCAAAGCATTCCCCGAACTTTTACCACTTAATTGTCGAGTATGCGGCATTCAGTTCAGAACTACGGTGTTTGATCTCTCCCTTACCCCCATTCAACACCACACGTCTTGTCATCATCCGGTTTGGCAACCCTCAACGTGTCGAGAACTAATCGTGTCATCGCCACAGTACAATCCGCTTTTGGTATTGCATAATACTCAAAGCTCACCTCCAGGCTTGTTGCAGGTGGATCATACACCCTAAAACGATTGCATTACGAAATTGCGTCTGCATAGCTTCAATTAGGGTGGATTCGAAGTCACAGATCACTTGAGCTAGACCAGCTGCTGATATGTGGATTGGACAACGAAGTGAATCATATCACAGTATGCGATTCCGCCGCGTGAAGTGCTTAGAATGTAAAACGCGGGGATTAACATACCTGACGCCTGGTCATGGACCATGAAGTCCACGCACCGCTCGTAGTTGCGAGGCACACACCGTAATGTACCATCAACAAATATGGTGTTGTTGGGGTAGCGAGGCAGGTCCAGGAGCCTATCTGAGCAGTCTTATGGGAATATTCATACGTTAGTGCTTTGCGCACACGAAGTGAAACTGGAAGAAGAAAAGTTTCTCATTTAATGCTAGCAACAATTGTGGTATTTCCATTGACTCGTGAACATCACCACTGTAATGAAGAGCCCTTCCACTATAGATGCAAAAGACAACTTGTGACTCGGAGAGGTCAACCACGACGTTGCTATCGCTCTTGTAGAATAGACTGTGCAGCTCTTGCCAAACTAGACGCACAGGTTTCGTGACTTCACTGACGGCCTAATTGTCCGTCTTTGCTTTCATTTCCTACTTGACGTCCACCGCACCACCTGCAACAGTTGAGTCCCGAGAAGTGTGTGGCCACATACTTGAGTATTCCATGGACGTAATCTAAACGTTCATGTTGTCTTTGCAACCAGATCGATATTTAGTGCAGCGAAAGCCTTTTGCTACGAGGGCGCCAACGCACGGAAGTAATTGTAGCACAAGGGTGCTCTAGCACGTATGCCACGGGGTTTTAGCATTTCCCGCTGGTAATGAACTAAAATGTTGCGTTGGAGGGGGTCGGGAAGGGATTATGCGAACAGTATATATCGATAGAACATAAAGCAGGTGGAATATACCCCAATACACTCAAAGACGAAATTATCCAGTATTGAGGGACGAATTAATGATAACATCTAAGCCAAAATTATATGGAATCCTTCGTCAAATTGCAGACAGTGGCAAAATTCGGCAACAACAAAAATCAGGGTTGTGTGGTGACATGGATGAACACGTTTTCTTACCCAGGGTATAGCGCCTTGCTGAAAGGCGTCTCGGATTCCGAAAGGACATAGGGTCTTTTGGATGAGAGCTCCGGACGGACAATTAGTGTACCGAACGAAGGAGTAATCCATATCGATCGTTTGTGTTCGACCAACAGGGGTGTTCCACCAAATTAGTTTAATCAGAACGGAGTGTCTTACCGAACGAAGACTTCCGAGCCTGGTATATACAGAAGTAAAGAAGCCCCCACACAAAGTTTCCTCCAGATAACCACATCAATACAGAGTTATATACAATAGGTAGCCTCTTCTTATGTTTCTAGTCCCTGGAGAGGTCGATTTTAATACCAGTTGAGCTTGAGTTCCGAAGGAGACACTGCTCATAGTCGTTTGCAATCCTTCTCAACTTTTCGCTCACCACCTCAATAAGGAAACTAGTTCCAAATCAAAGATACGTTTTGAAACATATATGTCCTATCACACAGTAATCAATCAAAATACAGTTCTAGGGGCGATTACTATCAAACCTCCCAAAACCCAAGGTACTATGAAATTGAGACTCTTCGTTCGGAAACTTATGCGATCGCATGCTGCCTCGAGTGATTCTGACGCCCAGGGCGTCAATATCCAGGATGATGGTGAGTCCGGTGAAAAGTCTTCTAGCTCCATTTCAGAGCAATCGTCGTTATTGAAGGAGCATTATGCTAGCTATACCATAATTTGTATTCATTCGGAGCTGTCATTTCCGACGTTTGTAGCGTAGCAGCGACGGCAAACCATTAGCGGAAACGTGCGACCTCGGCCAACGTGGATTCGCGTATGGAATTCACTACTCAACACCAATTCAACGTATGATGAACTGATGCAGAGCCTACCCAGACATGCAATTCCAAAAGAACGATCTCTCTCAATGCTCTATGTATCACAGATCAGGAGGTCATTACGATCTTTCTAATATAACGAAAGATATGCGACAATATTGACGAAGTGCAAGTCAGCAAGGTGCGCTTTGGTTAAAGAAGAGTGTGGATGCATATACAAGAAAAATACATGTGAATTTACAGAATTCATCACGGTTGCTCAGGAGGGTGTCCACTGTATGGAAAACCAATGTGATATAACTTCTCCTCAACCTGCAAAAGGATTGCCGTCTGAGATGAAGACTGTCGTTCATGATACTTTACAGCAAAACATCGTAATCGCTCCCCACGTAGTATTTGACCGAATCTGTAGCAAAATCGCAGGACCACCACCATTGGAAAGTCAAGTAAAAGGATACATGAGACGTTGGCGTGACAGAAATCGTGATGACTCCATGGACCCGGTAATTGATATTTGTTCTGAGTCAATGTTTGAACGAGCTCCAAATATTAAGCAATAAGGTGGTGCTCTTCTTGTCTTTTGTGACTCAAAGTGGGAAAATAACCAGTATTAGCCGAGTATTGGAGATGCTTCTGATAGCAGCCCATTCAGGATTGGTCTGACTTCGTACTGGTTGTTGGAACAATACATCGCTGTACAACGTGACCCACGTTACACCACCATACTGCACGTTGACAGCACACATAATATGGTGCGTCAACGGTACAATGTGTTCATACTTGGAATTTCCGATGCATGTGGTCATTCCTTCCCTGTTATGTACTACTGCGCATATCAATGTCGCGCAGAAGATGTTACGTGGTTCCTTGCATACATAAAGCGCGTCATGCTACGCTTAATTGTGATTCCATTCGCGCCTCAGTTCATCATGACCGATGCTGATAAGGCACAACATCTGTACACACATAAATTCGGTTTGTGACACGATAACTGGAGTGATTAACAATGTAGATGCATGATCTACAGGTATTCCGCAGCTCCAGTCCAACGCACGCCATCAACCGTTACAAGAAACCCAACCCACATGCACAAGCGAGCTTCATGCTAGCCGTTCATTTCACAATATCATGGAGTGTCAAGGACTTTCTGTTAATACTGCAGTGAGCAGCAGTGGCTTTACGACTTCAAACTATTCGGACGTTCCTGAGTTGGTTCGTTGCCCTTCTATGTTCCTTCCTGATGAAGACATGCCCTGAGCAGAACAAACGCTCGTCTCGTGTGAAACACCAGTCTTTAGTACCTTATTAGTCCCACATCACATGCTTCAAGGGAAATAAATAACAACATTCGACCAATATCCGAGCAACACATTGCAACTCCTGCACAAACGCATTTACCGGGCACTGTACCGTCATGCCAATTAGCAGCACGTCAGTCATGTGAACATTCCAAACGACGTCGGTGCTAAGTGAGTACATTTTACGAAGGGTGAGCCATCATCACTATTAATACATTTGCATTCTTGCTTCTTTTATCCGTTTGTTTAGTTTTCAGTGGCCAAGACACAGCTTACAATGTTTTCGACACTAATCTACAGTGGTTTAGACCCACCTAGACCTCAGTGATGTAGACACATTTTACAGTGTTTCAAGACACTATTTACAGTGGTTTAGACGGTCCTTCATTGGTGTGTGGTGTTATCTAACTTAGGACAGAATCAGCATACCTTTGAGCGTATGGTAGCAATCGAATGTCTTGAATGACATTTTGGGTGATACTAACGAGGGCCATTATCTCCGAGGGCCACTCTCAGAAAAAGGCGTGTGTCAAGCACAAAAAATTCATAGATAATATCAATACAAACTCTAAGACTAATTAGGAGTGTGTCCGGCTCATCAAAAAGTGTCCGTTGCAATATTCATCGGATTGTTCAATACAAAATTTTAGGCCAGTTAAGGCCGTGTCCGTCCCACCAAATCGTGTCCGTTGCAAAATCCAGTGTATTTTGTAACGAGAACGTGCATACTACCCTATCACTTTCGAAATGGCGCCCAAGTCAACACCTTCCCTGCCTGCCTGCGGCTATATAGTCGTTTATCTTGGCCTCCAATCAGAAGTTCTCGCCACCTGACGCCTCGAAGCTCTATCAAGGGAGTACACTCCAGTTTTCAAGGAAATGGGGGGACGTGATGATGAAAAGCGCGCGCAATCACGCGTGAAGAGGGCGACG
>NBNE01000718.1:0-18101 GCA_002215365.1 Phytophthora megakarya | reverse complement strand
GTTGAACATGAAATGCTTTGGCGAAGGGTCTGTTGACAACCCTTCGTCACATAGTCTCTCTGTGTTGGCATACACTAAAAATTCTCTCAGTAGAACTGACGCCATACCGTAGTGTGCCAGCAACGATATCGACGGGTATGTTAGGTGTTCTAAACCACTACTGAGCCATGGGTTTAGCGTTCCCACGGGCCACATAGCATGGGCGTCGTCCGGAGAATCGGAGCATTCCTCGTCGGAACTTCCATCTACATCACATTCACTCGTACACTCAGCGCTATCACTACCAGCATTCCCAAGTGGGCTGCGTGGAAGTCCAGACTCCAATATTCCTCACCTGTGCACCCAACATTTCCCTAGAAAACGTCACGCCGTAGCGGCCATAAAGCAGTCTCTTCTTGGCCCAGACCTTTGAGATATTTTGGTTCCCCTGTCACTGGAGTACATATCAACCCGTTGCCGTTGGTTGTATTCGTGGCGCCGACGAAAAAATCACTCAGTATTTCAAGATACTCACGTTCGCCTTCTTCGCTCTTGGAGCCTGAGTCATTGTCAAGAGCTTTGTTTCCAGTGCCAAGAAGACGAGTTCGCTTAGCTCGGTACGCCGTCCGATTTGCATTCGCATAAGTGCGGAAGTGCACTCTGTCCTTGTGGGACATAGGCCAGACAATTGGCAATTCCCGCACGGGTCCCGCTATACGTCGTTCTCAGCGCCGTCTCCGACTCCATGACGTCGCTTGTTCTAGAACGGTGCGATTCTACCAGTTTTATAAGGCTGACGCCGACTACAAGAAATTCGTCGATATACTTGGAAGTGAAAAAGAAGCGGGTAAAATGTTTGCTGCGCTTACCAAGAGTCCGAGTGCGTATGACAGGCACCTGGGTGGAAATTTTGCGGCCACGTTGATGAAAAATGGGCAGGTCAAGGGAAGACCCACGCCCAAGTCGTGAAAATTGACCAGTCTTTTGACCAACCATATGTTTACGTACTCACTTCCAAGGCTCGCCAGAAAGAGAGGGAGGCGACAGCGAACAAAATTACCGCTAAAGCAGCTGCAGAGAGAGAGGCAATTAGAGCTGCAGGGGCATATGCTCGTCGAGTATGAGCCAAATTAGTTCATTGTTGCTTACAAGGTATGTGGAACGTACAACTTGGGGTCAACAAGTTTATTAACGAAGGCTGTATCTGTTGTTGCTAAACACTAAGAATACTGAATCATTGCACTTCCAACACATTTGTTTACTCCAGAGTCATCGCGGAGCCCTAGTATTTTAAAACAGACTAGAACGCTTGTACAGTAGGGCAGAATATACCCTACCGAAACTAGAATAATGGCTTATAAAACTTCAGTTGCACTGTCGTCATTAACTACTACATTAGTTTGCCTTGGTCGGGGACACAGCACTGTTCTACCAGTAAAAATACGCTAAAATTGAACGCTTTACACTTTATTGTGTGTACAATATTGGGGTCTGGAATTCAGATTCTGGATTAGTAAAGCCTGGCGTACGTAAGAAAACTTCCCTATGTTCCGTAAAACTCAATTTCGCTGGTTTGAACTACCGTGACTTTGTCGGTGGGAATCCCAACGGCCGGGATAAATGTGGAATTTCATTTATTGCCTGACGTCGTCACAAGAATACTTTCTCCCAACCGAGAATGCCTCGAAACGTTTGATCTCATCATCACGGACCTTATCAAGCAGCTTTCTTATTATCATGCAAGATTATATAGGCGAAGCAGGATTTGCGCGCAGAGCGTAGATAGCTAACAAAGGGTCATGGGAATTGCATTGAGATTCTCGGTGTCGTCCGCACCTTGGGAGCTCAAGTTAGGACTTATAGCAGAACTTCTTAAAAAGCTTGTTAGCTCCTCCCCCGCCTCGGTCTTCTCCGTTACCGCCATCTTCTTCGCCAACCAATTCGTACTAGCTTAAATCACCAGTAGAGCGACCATTTAACTCCTCACCAACCAATTCGTGCACCAGTCACTATCAACCTGATTTCCATGGAGATAAAGCCACCTTCAGCGACGGCGCAGGTGTGATCGTGTCGTTGAAATCCGTGTTCGTCGTTGACCGGAATCAATGTAGTAGAACTATAAAGAAAAATAACAGCAAGCTATTAACCCCTAGAACGCGGAGGGGTGACACGATGATTATAAGAAAAGGGCTTATGCTGTTCTGAATAGCATAAGGAATAGTATGATTTTAATTATGCCATGGTTTATACGAGTTATATTTTGCACCTTTTGCGCCCAAGTTGTAACTAACCTCCTCGGTAATAATTCCCGCAAAGATGGTGCGCACTGTGACACACGCATTTCAGCCAATAGCAACCCGGTTGTAAATCCTGATATTCTTAAATTGTGGTGGATGGAAAGCCAGAGACGTGCAAGTCGCCATATCGTGTTTTAGACTAAAGCCAGTTAGGCACACCAACTAGTCGGCGAAGCTGTAGTCGCACACAAGACACCAGCGCGTGAGTTCTCAAAGAAGACTAAGAAGCAACTAACCCAAATGACTTGACATGGATTACATTTCCTACAGTTACCCTACCCAGCTACTAAACCTCTGTCTCTGATGTGGCTTGCTGTCGGTGCAAACTCCCCGTTCTCCCATACAATGTGCCATATTTGCGAGCAGGTGAAGTCTTCGTTCTGCGGATGTCCCCGTACCTTGTTGCACAACGTGATGAGTCTGCGCTTACCTTCCGAACCCTTCACGCAGTAGTATGTTGAGGTACCACCTCTCTTCTTTCGTTCCGGTTTGTATACAGAACAAACTTTACATTGTCTCTATCGGAGACGCTGTACACCATTGTTGAGCCGCGCATCAGTTGTCTGCGTAAGGGCATGCTCGCTATGAGCCACAACTGGCTGCTCAGGTACCCTTTGGTCGGTCGGTGGTGCACGTGACTGCGTAAAACTGTTCTCCGTCTCCTCAATTAGCTCCTTGTGAAGCTGCGTGAGGAATTTGAAGTGGGAATTCTTCTTCGGCTTTTTCTCCCACACGTGACGGTGAATGATGTAGGCATTGACCAAAGCCATGTCAAGTACGCCGAGAAATAGGCCTTTATAGTACTTAGTGAATCTGCCGTGTAGAACAGCATAAATCAGAAATAATAAACATAATATATCAGCTTACCAAGGTTACCTGATGGGCAACTGCATGGAGTACGCTTGGACACGCAATTTATCATGACGATAAACGCCACCCATGTATTTCTGATACTCAGCCACAAGCCCAGGTGCGCTTGGATATAATCAATGGTAGTTTTTGTACGAACACAATCAGAAAACGTATCTCTATCGTAGTAGTCACCACTGTCGTCAGCTAAATCATAGCATCACTTTCCTTTTTCTCCGATCACGTCTATGATGCGCCTCCAACTGGCCATTCTGCTTGCACTAATAACTACATGTATTGTTCTTTCTGGTGATGCGTCGGTGGCAACAACGACAAAGCCAAGCTCCATTGCTGTTAATCAGATTGGCGCGCCAGTCAAACGCCTTCTGAGATCCGACGCCATCGCACAGGTCGATAACGATAACGAAGAAGAGAGAGCTGCATGGGTTGATGGGTTGACCAAGTTGCTCAAGCCGTCGACCACGATGATCTTAACAAAACTTGAGCGTCAGGACCCTGAGCTCAAAAAGTTTACACAAAAGTACGATTTAACTGGTGCGTTCAAGGCTCTGAAGTTGACACGGTTTAATATTGTGGATGAACTCTCCACAAGCAAGAATTACGAACTATGGTTCTCCTACATGCTGCTCTGGAACAAACAGAACACCAATGAACCTTTCACTGTGGCGAAGATGTTTAGCAAGCAGATCGGGACTAAAAAAGCGTTTAAGATGCTCACCAATGCTACCCGGAGTAACAATCCATATGTACAGCAAATGGGCCAATGATACCAAGTCCAGCTATTTTCGGTTTGGTAGCAGATGTCGTAGCAGCGAGCGTTTTTAGAATTCGAAAATTCTCGAAACATGTCCTAAAAGCAAGTTGGCTGCGCCGCGAAACGGCGCAGCACTCGACGTCCAGAAATGCATTACTGGCATGTGGCGATATTGGCATCACTTAGCACGCTCATACGACAAAACATATGATCAATTTCTACTAGTCTTGCACGGGATCAATATTGATAATTTCCAAAGTTTACGGGTATAAGTAGTAAGACAGATCCTTTATACTTCGACAATGGCGAAGAATTGTTGTCCTACATTGCGTATAGGGACAGACAACGTCGAAATAATACGGAGACACACATGTCTGGCGGAGCAATTTGTACATTTTACTATAAGACCTATAGATAGTCAATCAAAATCATTTGTTATTCCTATTTTTCTATACATATGCTGTTATATACTTCTCATGGTTTTCTGTGTAGTTTCTGCAGTTTGTTGTGTATTTTATGTAGTATACCATGTACATGACCCCGACAGATATATCCGGAATTTGCTATGGGGATGTCATCCAATCTTGCCGTATTTTTTCGTCGTTGTCTGTTTAGCAGCTCCTAAAGTGACTCTAAAAGCATATCAGTGTTTGGATTTATCCTAGCCGATAGGACAAAATACCTGTCTGACTTGAGTTTAGTATTGGGAATATCCTCAGCGGATTTTGTCAGTTTTGGCGCTTCGGATAACATCTAGAGAGGTAAAACCCGGTCTATACAAAATTCTCGTCACAGTTGTCCTACGAAAGTCTGTAGGACACATCAAGGAACTGTGTAAAACACACCTAACGGCGTTTTGATCCTTTGCCCAAGGACAAATTTATCGTATTAATGGACAGTAAATCAATGATGGATAGTAGATTTAAAATGAAACTTAAATTTACTATTGGTAGAATTGGGTGGACGCATATACTTCACAATGTCATTTTGTCGCGTTCAACACATATCTTGTTTTTATGTAGCCTAATAGGTTAAAAAGGAGTTTCCAAGCTGGTAAACTTGCCATACACTTTTAGTTCTACCTTCTGGTATAGTAAATCCTCAATGACAACTACTCTTACTATCGACACTCGCAAAAACTTATTAATTTAAGAATGCCAGCCCTAATTCGGTCATTTTCATACCTCTTTAGTGCCTTTTATATTTTTAAAGGTCTTACGGTTGAATGTAATAGTGTGTGTGTACACAGGTTTGTATGAAATGTGTGGTGTCCACACTGCGACGTTTTTCACCCCCGGTACCAAAACTCTACTGATTTGAAGGAAATTTTCCAGCCAATCAAAAGTCCGTCTCAGCGTGACTACACACACAGACAACGAATTTACAGTATACCGTATTGACTTAGTCCTTGGCGACAAATGACAAACTGTGTGAGTTACGAAATATGCTACAAATCGTAAGATTTACTGAGATCAGAGCAGCGATTTAGTTCATTCTTTTAGACGCTCGAGAACAGATCAGGTCGCACACTACCTGCACGTGCCACGTGAGCGAGTGAGAGCGCCACCACGTCATTGGTTCAGGTACGGCACCACTACCACACCGCCACCACCACCCTGTTATCGGATACTGTGTGTTAATCATCTTGTTATCGTTTGCTGCAGCTGTTGAGAAGCGAGCGGCCTTCAGGCACCGATGACACGGTAAGTTTCAAGTAGAGTTATCTGTGTTTAGAAACTAATACTAAGGTCTGCTCAATCTCTTCTCCTGTGCTCTCGACGGCTAATTCTAGACGGACCCTAGCAGTTCATGTAGGCCCAAGTAATTTTGCATCTCGGGTACTGGAACCTCAACATTCACTGTCCGTTGGGCAACGGTCAGTGCTGCGATTCTTAACATACCCCCTCCGAGCGTGACCTGATTAAGTGTCCAGCTCTGTAGCCACAACCATACCAATCATCGCACTGAAAGTCGTCGTAACGGCTGTCAAGGACTCAGTGTTGTCGTCGGGCAGTGGCAGCGCTGGATGGAATTCGGCCAGCAACTCTGGTTCCGTCTCGGCCTCTGCCGGTACTGCCTCTGTGTCGTGGTCGAACAACTCGACGTCGACGCGGGCGCCGACCCTCACGCCGACTTCGGCCCCCTCGCAGAACTCGTCGAATTCAGGCGAAGCTCTGGCCTGTCGTGGACTTTGACTGGATCGACGCCTCCAATTGGCAATACGCGAGAGGCGCCCCCGTGTCGTCCAATATGGTCACCAGCAGCGGCAGCAAGCTGACACCCGACAACAGCACGAGCGACACCAACATTTGGGTGCTCAACACTAAGCTCGAGTCGCAGTTCGGCAAGGACAACGGCTAGTCTGTCCTACGACTACAGCGGCTTCACGAGCTCGTGGAGTTACGGCCAACTGACCATGCGCATGGGCTTCTGCCCTGCCAGCTTTCATGCGCAGCATGGACGTTATAGTATGTATTTACTTTCCATTTTGTCTACAAAGACTTGCTAAGATGACTCGTCCCCATCTTCGTGGTCACTTCCGCTGAGCTCACTATCGATGTCGATAACCGAGGTGATCTCGTCGTCAAAAATACTGAACAGATACCCTCTTGTATTGCTTGCGCTTCTTCGCGACATTTTTCAGTGACGGCCTAGCCATCGTTGCTCTAGTTTCGATATGGTGTGAATTAGCGGCTGCCATCGCTAAAATTAGCGCGCCTTTTTCGACTTCCATCTGTTTTTTTACCTTGCCATTGGTCAGATTGGCTTGTCGCCAAAGACTAAACGTCGCCAAGGACTAAGAAAGTACGGTAGATTGTAAGAGCCGTCACTTGTCGCCAAAGACTAAACGTCGCCAAGGACTAAGACAGTACGGTACGCGTACGATTATTGCAAATGGCCCCTCACAATGCCGTGTAAAATGGTGTATTGTACAGGCAAGTGCACCTACGATCTCGAGCCGGACCAGCTCGAACCACTTTGGTTCCAGTAATTCCCTTACCTTCTATCGAAACAGTACTACACTACCGTCATGTCGACCTTTTCCCTTCACACTCTGGAACTACTATGACTATCGAAAAATTGAGGAAACATGCCGGAAGCGTGCCGTCGTCAAATATGGGAGGTCCAATTCTTTGTTTGGTAGTGGAAAGAGGTATAGACCATCGAGGAACGGTTTGATGCAACCCATGCCACTGATATTCCTATTTAGGACGTTTTCATTAGTTGTGGTCGACGCTATTGGTTTTCTCGTCACCACTCCACGTAAAAACAAGTATAGACTTGCCTTTGCAGACTACTTCACCTTGTGGGTGGAAGCTTTTTCGGTCAAAAGACTTGACACCGTGACTTTCATGAACCTGGCGATTGATGAAATAGTGTCTCGATATGGAGTACCGAAACGATTGCTGAGCGACCGTGTCACGAACTTCATTTTGAACCTAGCAATGTCTTTTTATCAACCTTTGGGTATAAAGAAGCTGTTTAGAGCTGCTTATCACCCCCAGACACAAGGGTTAGTCGAGAGATTCAACGGCACTCTTTTTGGACATGCTAATGATGTACGAGGGTAAAATTCAAGAGGACTGGGATTTATATTTGCCCAGAGTACTGTTTACCTACCCTACGTCCTACCATGAATCACTCGGTGACTCGACCTTTTTCAGCCGCTATGGAAGAGACCTTTGCTACCCCTGGATTTGGCCCTCCTGAACACTCGTGATGACTGGAAGAGCAGCGAAGTCGCGGTCTATCGCCGAAAACGGTTTTGTCTAGGCGGGACTCTCGTCGAAAGTTCGAACAGCAACCGCCGAAAGCCCAAAGTCGTCATGCGAGAAAAAATTAAGGATCACGTTGCAGTGACTTTCGAAGTTGGGAAGATCGTCAGGGTATACCAGTACTTCCACGCCCTAGTTGCGATTCCAAGTTACCCGGATGGAATCGTGACAGTGAATGGCAATCGACTGAAGCAATTCGAGGACGAATGAGTCGCTATTTTCGTACAGAAGGTCCTACCAATCTGAAAGTATCAATTGGCGCAAACGACGAAGGCCCAATAACGGAAGATGGCCTGTTTAACTCTAGTTTTGTAGAACGGTTCTCGATTGGCGGTGAAGAGTCTGCTTTCTCGGGGGTCAGTATACTATTGTGAACTTGGTGACTAAACATACTGGCAATGGAGACGTACAGTACTTGGCTTTTATGGCCACGTATGAAACTTGTTGGAGGAGCTTGTCTTCTTTATTACCTGACTTCAATATGTTGGTCGAAGCGTTTGATAATAAAGTATGTAGCCTGAATAATTGACCTGAGTTGCGTCGAAGTGCGCGTTTAGCTGAGGCACACGCAGCTGTCGATGAGGATGGCTTTTTGTTTTAGGATCCGAGGTCGTGGAATCATAAAACTAGTTTGTCGCGCCAGTGGATATAAAAAACGAGAGATGACTAGCAATTCTCGATCTATTGACGACCCGTAGTCATAAAATTTGAATTTTCAGAATTGTATTTGGATACACAATACTCGGACCGTGCTTGATCATGACGATATGGAGCTGATTTCGCTCGATGAAGCGTTGAGTAACAAAGAATACTTCGAAGACTGATATCACATCAACGTGTACATGCATTGATTAATTTGAAATTTTGAAACTGAGTTAGCTTCACTAATTAGGCACAAAACGCTGGAAAACTTGGACTGCTCACTTTGAAGAACGCAGGAACGAGTGTTTGCCGCGGGTGCGTGGTCCGGGTTGAGCCTCATTGTCGACCTCACCTTCCCCCTACTCTTTGTCACTGTTGACAGTGATCACGGCACCAGTAACTTGGTTCCACTCTGGTATAGCTGTGAGAGAAGGTAGAGCTGTATAAATTTCGCTCGTAGTGTTCAACGGAGCGTGAGTAGCCTGTGAGGACTTGGCCGGGTCGTAAGCGGGAGTCTCAGGAATTTCGTAGGTATGTGCGTGCAGTTGTTGCTCTACTTCGACACGAAGACCCTCGATGCGCTGGTATTTGCACAGCTTCAACCAAACTCCACGCTTAAAATCGCCGACTTAATAAGAAGGCACTGTCAGTGAACGCTGGATGTCCAGCTTCACGCGTGCCAGAGCTCTGTCGCTCAGCCTTTCCCCGGGGTCTCTGTTCGGGTCGAGTGCCTCCGTTTTCTCCAAGTACTCGTTCAATGTCTTGAACCCCTTGCTGTCGAGACGGTATGCTGCTTTTGCGTTCTGATGTCTCAACGTAACCTCCTTGGCGTCTCGCTTGAAAAAGGTATTCAGGCCTTCTGTCGTCGGCCCACTGTAGCTCCCGTCAGGCTGATGCCTCCCGGGTTGACCACCCCACCAAACCAAATTCCTGTGCCCGCTAGTCTTGATGCGGTATACTAGCCCATAGTAACCTCAAGTTTCAATGTAGACGTTAGTCAACTAGAAGTGCTCCTCGACGGCGATCTTCTGGTGACGACGACGTTTCTCTGGAAACCCACGGGTTTAGTAGCGTGCAACGATCACTGGTAGAACGCATAGCGATACATCCTCCAAGTTCGCCAGTACGATTAGTGTAGATCCGGGAACTCGTTGGGGTCGTAGAACGGTCGTTCCCCTCCCACGCGTTCGCGATTCGTTTTAAGGCCTTGCCGCGTGGATGTCTACCATGCTACAACGACTTGATTCCGACGACTACGTCGTCACGTGCAGATGGGAACAATGCGAAGTCCACGTAGGACTGCTCCACACCCTTGCCAGCCCCTGGAATCGTGAATGGAGGTGCATCCAACTTTTTTGGGATTACCAGAGCTGGAGTGCGTCAGAAGCGGCAGTTAAATCTTCGTCGTCGACGTCTGGGCTTCTTGACGACTGGGGTGACTTTCGTTTTGGACTCGGGCGCCCTAGTGCGATTCCCAACACCGAAGCGTGGCTGCGCTGGGGCCTCTCCCCCCCGATCGGTTCGGTGAGGGTGCCGAAATCAGCGTGACTACTTCAGGGAAGGCAGATGCTGCTCTTCATCATCGTCGTCGATGAGATCTGCGGTCACGGCACCAATAGCTCCGGAATTGGATGCGGGGTTGACGGTCAGAATAGAGCGTAATATGTCACAGAAATCCTTCAACACTGCACGGTGAGTTGTCCCCCGTGATAGGGCTCGCTGTCTCGGACTAGCTCAGCAATTTGACCGACGATGTCGTCCGGTGCAGACTTGTCTTCTTGAGAAGGAGAAGGTGGTGTGCTCATGGTGTGAAGAGATCCAGCCTGACGGCTTGAGGTTCGTAGTGCAATTTGCGGAATGACTAATTTCAGCATTGCCATTGAGTGGCAGTTGACAACGAGATCGGGATTGGTGTCAGTCGTCAGTGAAAGATGGGTGATGGTTGGTTGTGAGTTGACCAAGAAGGCTAGTCAATAGTGTCAAAAATGCTCATTCTTGCCTTTGTCCGCGATCGGGATATTCCCGATTGTACCTGCCATACAGAGAGATTGCTGAGGACGTGAAAGGAACTTGCTATTGTCGCATGGTCAAAGGCCTAAAAGAGAAAGTGTGTGGTGTCGAGAGTGAATGCTGTCGACCTGAGGTAGCCAAACATTCTTTGCCGCTGATGTTTAGATGGGATCGTTCTCTCTTTTGCGCCTCTCACATATGGAGTTACTTCATAGAGTTGATGACGAACTAGGCTACGCATTCCTGCTAATTGAACTGTTCAATGATGAATCTTCAGTGTCGTGAAGGATGGAATCGTCGATCAGCTGGTACGCTGACCCTGAGCTGTGACCTATGCACTTATGTACTGTTGCGTGTGCCATCGGCGGCTGGGTCCTCACTTTGCCCTACCGAGTAGTCTGTTGGAACCTTTCGTGTGAAGTGCGGAGCGTCATGAGTCTGAACAACAACATTCACCAATCATTGTTCCCATTTCCCTTTCACGAGTAGCTGAACAACTCGGGACATGCCGCCCACGAAGAGGTGAAGTGCCTTAATTTATTTCGAGCATGAAAACGATTGATCAGATCACGTACATATTTGAGATTTGCTGGCGGTTTCTAAGTGTATTCATCTTGTCCAACCCACTTTACTACTTACCACGTACACGTGGTCCACGATATCTCCAACTACCTCGCCTTCAGTATTGTCAGGAAGTAGCACTTTAAAGGTTCTCTGTTCCCTGTCATCGCCCGGAGCATATGGCTTCTGATAGTTTATGTGGAATATGGGATGAAATTTTAAACTTTCGGTAACTTGTGTTCATAGTAGCCATGACCAAAACGGCTCAAAATTGCATAGGGGCCTATCCATCGACCTCTAAGGCTTTGTTTCGATGTGCCAGCATGGTAGTTTGCGAGATTCTCAGTCAGGATCCGTGGCGTACCCACTACCGACTGTACCATGCCGGCCATTCCACTTGCCGGATCGCACGTCTCGCAGGTAGTTGTTTTGAACATGGCGACTCTGAACCCCAACGCGCCTTCTCTTCCACCTCAGTCATAATCCCGACAATTCTCTTTACGTTCTTTCCAGATCGTCTTCGTTAATTGTAATACATGTCATTTTGTTTTCAGCTCTGCGTTCGTCTGTATCTTTTGTTACCACTAAGTCTTTAGCCACGTTAATTTGCATAGTCTTCCATCATAACACCTACATACTTGCCGTTCGCCGTTTGATCCACAGTCCCTCCGATAAAACGGCCCTCGATCTACAATCGAAATTCGTTGTCGCTAACTCCATATCACCTCAGCATTCATCTTCTTCCACTCCGATCCTACATCATCATGTCACCTTTTACAAGTTCACATAAACCCCGTCCTCGGATCTGCAACCTCCTTGTCGATCCATCAGCCTTCCACCACACCAGTGACCAACTCACCGGTGTGGATCCAGATCTCACAGCCGCTCGTGAGACTGCATCACACCAAAACGGTTGCGATTGGTGCGATCTCGCAAAGCCTCATAGAGAAGAGCATCACAGTTGAGATCTACCTCATCTACCCAAGTTGGAGCTTCGTATCCGCGCCAGTGTACCCGAATTTCTCGGTAGATCCGTCCATATCTAGTCCTCTTGCCAGTTCTCACGTCAGAAATCCGCTCCACCTCGTATTCATCGGGATCCCGATCCTGGATCCGGCTATCTTCAGGTAGGAGAGCCTCGTGGAAGTCCACCCGATCTCCTTCTGCCTCGATTAGACGAGCTATTGGAATATCTTGACCAGTTTGATCTTCAAAACATGTACCAGCGGGAAAATGATGTATGTGGATTCTGCAACCTCCAACCTTACTGCGTATTCTCCGATCTTTTCAGCGACGCGGAATGTGCCGTGTCACAACTGCGCCAGCTATTTTGCATATCCTTCGCGTACTCGATCTAGGTATAACCAAACCCTTGATCCAGACTCTACAGGATGAGGACGTATTAGATCATTATGCGTATCGGTCCGATCCGCGATCGCCTCGCGTAGACGTTGGTTCACTTGTTCTCGGACCTGCTGATAGTACTTTTGCATCCTATATCGCCATCTTCTCGAATCGCGATCATGCCTGCGAGGGCTCCCCACCGGGATCACCGCTTCCAAGGTAGATCTAGGATCCCAACCATGTATCATGTAGAAAGGCGTTTCACCTCGGATCCGATCTCTTGCAGTGTTGATCGCGAAGGTGCGTCGCTCAGCATACTCGTCCCAATCTCGCTGATCTAGATCCTCCACATACATCTTAAGTACCCTGGTAGCTGTTTGTATCATAAGTTCTGCGAATCCATTAGCTTGGGGTCGATACGCCATAGCAGCCCGTTGGCATTGTATCAGGATCTTGTTGAAAGACTTAAAGAAGTCAGACATAAAGCCTGGTTCCCGATCGTGTCGGATCACCTCGCTCGCGCCAAATCGGCGGAAGACACATTCTTCGTAGGTCTTGGCGATTGTCTGAGCGGATCTAGAGGCGCTGGCTTTGGCGAATACATATCCCGAGAATAAATCCACGAAGATCAGCAATTCAGTGTTGCCCGTTGAAGGATCTAGGCAATGAAGGTACGTGATCCATGGCAATGAACTGTAATGGGTGTGTCGCCTGAAGGTTACCAGATGACTCGCCCTGGATCCGGGGTCGTCCTTTGCCCGTTTCACAATCGACACATTCCCCCACATATCGCTGTACACTCTTATACAGCCCTCTCTAGTGGAAATGATCACGGATCCGATCGTAGGTACGACCGATCCCTTGATGGCCACCTTTTAGACTCGTGTGATAGCGATGCAAAATGTCCTGTTAAAGGGTCTAGGGTATCACCTGTCGCATCAGCTTATCTCGATCTGCAGCCGTTTCCTTAGCTGCCGGGCAATATAAGAGTAGATCCGACTGATCCACTTCGTAGTTCATAGCAATAGATCCACACATCTTAGGTTCTTCTCGTGTTAGTTCCCGTATCTTCCCAACCAAATAATTCTTCAATCCCGTGATCTACGACTCCTCATCCTGCGCTTGTCGGATCCGCCCGATCCGTAGCGCTCTCACGACTTCCTCTCGTAAGGAGTCTGAATCAGACCCAATACGCTCTCCCGATCTAGCCTTCGACCGTGTCGTCACGGCTGATATTTGTGCGATCTCGTCTTCAAATTTCACTATCATGATCTCATCCAACCGATTCAAAGTTATGAGATCCTCCACTGTGCGAGCCGATTGAATTAACTATCGACCTGGAGAAATGGCACCAGAGGTACACCGCTTCTGAGTGAGGACGACAATCGTGAGGAGGTTTCAATTGATCCTTCAGCTTGGTATTGACCGCAGGAGGCAAGTTCAAGTCTCTATCGCCGCCTCCATTTCAGCCTCGGTCTCTTCACTGCCGACTATACATCACTATTGACGGAGTTCATGAATGACTTGGAAGTGATACATGGGTTATTTAATGCTGACTATATCACGTCCACCAGAGACAGAACAATTGAGTGGGGTGAACTGGAGTTATTCGCAGCATCTCCCTTCCATAAATCCAGCATTGAAGTGAAAACACTGAATGACAACTGCAAAGTGATGTCAACGTTCACGTACACTGTACCCCAGGCAACGAAAAAAACTGTCTGGCACGACTAGAACCACAGTTTATCTTGCATGTAGCGAGGATGCATATATAGAGGGCAACGACTATCTGCTTCCTGCTTTGGTAGATTTTTACGATAGGAAATTGAACCCATCATGCCTGCTCTTCAGCGTTTTGGAGATTCACTTGTATAGAATTCATAGGTCTTGTAATCGAATAGTACGCCTACTAGTCGTTTAATTGTTTTAGAACATCTAGGAGTCTAGTACAAGGGAATACGGTAGTGTTTTGTCGTATACATCCAGCACACCATCCCAGAGATTTATGTGCGAATCGGTATCTTGGGAACCATTTTGAAGCGGAGACACAGCGAGGAGCAGCAGCTTACCTGCACCGTCTGTCTCGAACAACGGCGTATACCGCAACCTAGTGCATTGAACCGTGGAACGAACCATCGAACATGAGCGTGAAACAGCTGCTCAGCGCCTCCTCGAGCGACTTGCCTACCTTCTTGGCTACATCAAGCATATCGTTAAGCAGCACACGTGACGACTCCGGTATCCATCTAGACATAGAACGTGTCAGCTTGTTGTCGACTTCCGATAGAGGCACGTTCCGCTCGACGACCCATCACATCCACTGGGAGCGATGGGACGTCTTTATCGCTTCTGACATGAACCCAAAATCACGAAGGGTGTCATCCTTGGAGGACAACGTTGCTGCGTATAGGTACTTAAGCCGTCGTTCTTGTTAGCCAGATGCCCGATCAAGTTGGGGTATCCAGTGTTGACGATGTGCTTGCCCTCGGAACCACCGATAGCGACCTTGACCGAGGTTCTCGTAGAGGTAGGCACAGATGTCTTGTTTGTCATTGTTTTAGGCTGAGCGGGAGGTTTTGAGAATGAAAAGAGTCACCATACAATAGGATTATGACGTGTTTGCTGTTGGCCAGTAATTCAAGGTAGTTGGTACTCAGTATGGAGTAAACGAACGCAGAAGAGCTGGCTTCTCGGGTAAGGATGTCTATCAGTTCAACCGTGTCTTGCCATTGCTATACAGGCACTTTTGTAAGAGCAACTCCAACGGTAGGACAAAATACAAAAGTTAAAGTGCAAAGTGAATAATGCAGTGGGCAGTTCATAATTCATAGACGGCACAGTCTCCTGCGTACTAGGGAAGTTTTCCCCAGCGGGATTTTTTCGTACACAGTAAAAAGTACACACTCAGCTTGCTATTCGTCGGAAATTAGCGTTCGCATGAACTCAACCAGCATTAGTAGGTTGGCTTCCATTGTCGTATCGAGTAGTTTCGTGCGCCGCCAAAGGCACCGGAAGAAGAAATACCGAGGTTCAAGAGCCGGTAGGAGTGCAAACCTTGCTCGCGACTATACGGCTGCGTATGAACGCTTCGAACAGCAATACCTCAACCAAAGACCAATACACACGGACGAATAGTTTCGCCGCAGATTTCGCGTGAGTAAACAACTTTTCTTTCTCTACCCCAAGCGCTAGGACAGCATGATGATTTTTTTACCTGGCGTACGGACTGCACTGGTAAGAAAGTCGTTCATCCTACGATCAAAGATGCTGCAGCTATTCGAATCATCATGCTCAGCAGACTCACTAGATGACTGTTTTCTATCGGAGAGAGTACTGTACTGGAGGCATTGGATCGGCTTCACTCGAGGTTTTCTTTTTTCTTGCCAGCTCATTTTCCATAGCATCTTCGTATTCGCTTAATGCATTGCAATTTGTTGTTCCCTCTTTGCTGTGAAGTAAAGCTTCGCCTCATGTACATAGTCTTCTTCAGTTCATCAACTATTCGCTTCAACTTTCGCATGTATCAAATAATATAGCGTACAATAACAATGTCAGCAAACGTTCAATATACAAGCGATTAAGTCCATGTACGTGTACCGATGCAAAACATGAAGCATATAATGTGATGTCTGGGCGGATTAGAGACGACCAACGGCTTTGTAGCGCTCCTGCATTACGCGAAGGACAGTCAGATCCTGTTAGCTGTACGAATACAGTCGAGACACGATCCCAGAAGAGAGATGATGAATGGTTAGTGCCTGTTGCTCCATCCTCATACACGTTGGTGTACGCTCGGCGCATGTGGGCATCTGCGTTGTGTGTCCACGGAGCAGCATTCGGCATCTGTTTGATCCACAGTGAAGCCTTCAGATGCTAGAACGTAGCGTGGGTGCTCGCTATCAATTGTGTATTCCCTTGTTTGTACTCTCCTGACTCTCGTAGTGAATATAAGGCCTCGTTTCACGTAGAACTTACTGTAGTACACATTCATTTTTGAAGTGTTACTTTATACTTACTTATGTGTCACTATCAATACACTGTTGGGGTTCGAAATTTTATAATTGCACTATTTTTGGTCATTTCTGCGTGATTTGTCCTACCGTTAGAGTTGCCCTAAGTATTGGTGATAATTTGGGAATGAATTCAGCACACTGAGGTATTTACGACAGCCCAACCTCCAATTATTTTGCAAGGACGTCTGTAAACAAGTTGGTTTCTACTTCTGTAAGCACATTGGACTTCTGTAAACAAGTTGGCTTCCACTTCTGGAAAACAAGTTTGCCGCCGTTATAAAGAATCTGATTTTAGATTTACTTGCCTATGGAACATTATCTCAGTTGAACTAGTTCGTAGCATTTGTTCAACTTTGAAGCCCGTTCACCTAATACAGAGAACCAGGGTAATCGAAGTATTTTATTTAACAATTGTTGAACAGATGTAGTCTGTGGCACAGCAAATAGTTTATCTTCAACGGCAAGCAGGCTATCCAGAATTAAGAATTCCATCCGAGAATGCATCGGGCCTGTCAACATAAAATTGCAGTTCAACTGCAACGCTGGCAAACACCTCAAGATCAAGTAGGGGAGCTGTTGTAGTCGAGTAGATAGCGAGAGCATTTTGCCAGAGGAAGCACTTGTCAATTTGCAATCAACAAGACGCCATCATTCAAAGCATTCAAGCGGACTTACCACAAAGTATACGTTAGTCCTAAGGGAGCGCGAGCATGGCAACCAACGCACATGAACTGGAGCCCGACGGCGATACGGTGATGAAGTCAGTCAACCAACCGGTGTTTGAATTCACCAAGGCACCGCGGCTTGAGGACTGGAGTCACGCGGCGCTGGTCAAGTGGGCCCAAGCAAGAAATCAATATGAAGAAACGGTTTGTCATCGCTGCCTCGACAGCCGAGAGTGGCGTGAGACAGCAATCAAACCTGTAAAGGTTACCATCGACCGAAAGCTGTTAGAGGTGATATGCCTCTACGAGTTACGTCAGAAGGTCGAAAATGTCAGCAACGAAGATATCGTCCTGCTGATTAAGCAACGCATTGGCATCGTGAAGAACGAGCAGATTCCGGATCTGGATGAATTTTTCAAGACTCATCTGAAGATTGACCTCAGTGAGGATGATGTTGATGCAAGAGTGCTGAAATACTACCGTGACTTTTCAATCATAATTGAAAACCATGGCTTGGCTAAGATCCTTGGAGTTGGTGATCCCGAAGCCGAGGGCTTTGCTGACCGTATGAAATTGCGATGCGCCGTTTTGATCGACAATCTTGAGCCTCGCATGGTGCGTAAATATGTGATGTGGCACCGCAAATATGAGTTCAGAGAGGCTAAAAGGAATGACTTGATGCTGTTCAAGATCATCAAAGAGAAAGCACGAGCCCAGCACAAGTATCACCTTTTGGTACTTGAGAAGAGAAGCAGATCTACTCCTGCTAAGAAACCTAATGGTAATACTGCTAAGAACAAAGGTGACAAGATAGATAGTCGACCGAAGCAGCCCGATCATGGACCATCAAGGACCGGTAGTGTATCGCCCCGAGGCAAAAGAAGGAGATAAAGCCACCTATAACTGGCTGTTGGCACTGCAATGGATCGCATTGGCTTTGTGACTGTCCTACCGCCACTGAAGAAGATAAAAACAACTGTACCATTGAGTCCGTAAGGTGTGAAGGTGGTGATGGAGTATGAGGATGTTTTCCGCGTCGACCTTGGAAGTGACCCACCTGCAGATATTGCACTATTGGAAATCAAACTTATCGAGGGTGATAAGCCCTTTCCAGCTGGCTCACGTCGCTACGCTCCTGCACAGCCTACGGGAATATACTAAGCGTTTGGAGCAAGTGGGTTTCATCAAGC
>NBNE01000717.1:0-18109 GCA_002215365.1 Phytophthora megakarya | reverse complement strand
CTCATTCAGAGTGCGGCGCCGTTTCGCGGCGCCGCCAACTCGCTTGTATTTACATATAAATTCGAAAGGGGTGCGCAACATTTAGGAATGCAACAAAATCCTCAACGCAACCTAATTGAAAGTGGTGCGCGTTAAGCAACATTTAAATGTGCTTTAACCACTGCCATAAAAATATGTTTATCGCAACGCACAAGTAAACGACAGATCAGAAATCTAACAAAGGACACGTATTTCGTACCGCAAAACACATATCATAAAGCACGGATATATCATAAAGCACACTCCCAATTAGCCAATTAAAACGTTTCTACAAATCTGTAAAGATACATCATACCATACAATGTCATAATGATTCTCTCTTGGCCCTTCTAGTCTTCACAGCTGAACTACCAACATATACTTGGGGTGTGCTCTATGATATGTGTTATGCGGTATACTCCATTATATGTTGTGCATTTGAGGCATTTTGGCGGGCAAGGTGCTAGTTCTGCCTGAATTAAAGCTACACCTAATCGCGGGTACCCATGAACAAGATCATATTTAGGTTATTGATATAGAGAGGAGGACAGAGTTAAGCCCGAGTTATCTCAGTGAGAGCGGTTTGGCTGATGTTTGCCTGCCATTCGTTGTTATCTACGCCGCAATTTTGCCTCTACCCAAACACACTTTCATTTCGTCGAAAAGGCGTCGTGACAATCTCAACGGACTTAAGTTGGAGTGCAATAGCCCTAGTCTACATATATGACATTAGTATAGCTCTAGTGGCCCGCGTGTTAGGAGTGTCCGTTCGGTCTATTGGGAGGTGGCACGGTCTCATTAAATCTAAGGAGAACGTACTGCCAGATGATGGTAAGAACCAGTCAGCTCGATACCCTACGGACGCTATCGATTTCGTAGAATATTACATTCGTGCACATCCATGTTTTTACTTAGAGGAACTGCAAGAGGCGGTGAAGAAGCAACTCTACTTCTACACTCTGACGCTTACTTAAATTTGATCTCAAAATTACCAGTAAAATACTAACTAAGCGCGCGTGTGAAAGTATGCCAGTCGAAGTAGAAGGCTTTTATCGAAACCTACACCCGTTTTATAGCGAACCCGACCAAGTAGTTTTGTCGATGAATCTTCTAAAGACAGTAGAGATGCGCTTAGGAAGCATGCTTGGTCGCGTCGGGACAAGCCAGCAATTGTAGCTCTACCCTTCAACCGAGGTAGTGTTTGTCTGTTTTAGCTGCTATTGATGGTACTGAATATTTTTGTGTGGGAGTCAACTTCAGGAATGTTGATACAGTTGCTTTTCATGATTTCTTTAGACGGAAATAGTGTCATTTTTCAATCTGTGGCCTTTACCACGGTATCACTACTGTTTATCCCTGGATAATTGTTTTGGTTGTACGAACAATATTTGCGCATTCTCTTAGGTCTATTGGCATCTTAGACAACGTGAAAATCCACATGTACAGATAGTTGGAGGATTTTTCACTCTCATGACAGTGTCCTGGGTTTTCTACCGCCTTATTCACCTCAACTGAATTCTATCGAAGGTGGGTTCTTTTTGCTAAAACGCTGGCTAACCCGACACGCTCCGTGGGCTTTTCGACAAGGCCCGTTAAGAACCCTTAGGGTAGCGCTTGTGCAATGCACCAAGAAGAACGGAAAAATAGGCATCAATCTTTACCAGCATTGTGGCTATGGACTTCAAGAACTAGACATAATTGTTTTTTCAGTAAGCTGCAAATTATATTGTGTCAAATGTGTGGTTTATTCTCTGCTTGTGTCGTTCTTGTGATCACCAATGGTGATCACACGATGGTGATTCACCATCCTCTACATTTACCACTGGGTTGCTGCCAGTGACTGGCGGTTGTTGGTTATAGCCTGGTAAGCCAAGTGCTGCACGTAAGTCAGCTACATGCAAGCCCAGTGGCATCAAGCCGCCATCAAGTCGGCAACGAACCGTCACGAACTCGCTCTGACTCGAACGAGCCTCGGTCTCAAGGTACGGCTCACGCGGTTAAGCATCGATCCGGCGGAGCTGAGTGAACGTTGGCTTAGTCGGCATTGATAACGGTGTCGGTTCAAGTTATTGCGTGGTTAACCGACCCTTACGCTTGTGACGCATCCCCAGGTTGCTTGTCCGCCGGAAATGCGTTCAAATTGTCATCAATTGGAGCTGTCACTGCTGCAACGTGGCTTTCCATCGCACGGCCTGCAGATGGTGTAGCTGTCACTTTGATGACGTAGATGTAGAGCTCAATTTTAACCTCAGCTTGCCTACAGTACATGGAACACAACAGCAAATGAAATATTCTTTTCACATCATATTTCCAACAATATACAGTTTTTCCGTACCATCCGTTGCGCTGTGAAGCAAGGCTTCATGCTGTAGAAAGCTGAACTGTCAGCTCTTTGTTGAACTCCGCCAGCGCTACGAGCCTGGCCTGCGTAGCACCAGCTGTAGTTTTGAGATGAATGGGCCCAGTAGCAAGCCATTCAACTTCCTCTAGTTTGTCAACTAGCCTTCGAACCCGAGCTCTAAAGGCAAGATACCCATCATCAAGCTCAAACGCCATTGCATTACGCCACCATAGCCCGTCCTGCTGTTTCCGAACGGTTCCCTAACTTTGAGCGTAAGAATTATCGACAACACTGAAGGTAATGGCACACTCATAGTTCCTACTTGATATGCATACGCAAACGACATTCAGCACAAACACCTACGGTCTTCCTGCTCACAACGACACGTACACAAGTCACTGGTTTCACAGCTATGGCAGCTAGAAACGTAACGTCAATAGAAACAATGTTAGATAACCTCTTGTTCGATAACGCACACAATACATCATCTACGGCACCCGTTCATCAACGAACACTGCGTCCCGCAAGTGTTTACGTCTCGTTTTGAACAGACTTGTACGAAGATTTCAGCCTTCGCTTGTCCAATTTGCAAACTATTTAACACGAAAGGATCGTATTAGCAGTTAATTTTAAATGGACGGTCAAGTAGGGTATATATGTCAACATGTACAGTATGGAGGTGCCTTTGGCTATGCCCCGAGGCTGTCATTAAGCGACCACAACTCAAAAGGTTGTACGGAAAGTTTACGGAGCACGTTCGCACTTAGTAGATCGTACGCACAACGTGTTGGTGGTGGAGCACGCTTGAATTTCGCACACGCCCAAGCAAGCATACCCAAGCTGCGGTACACAGAAAGCTAAGATAGCAAGTGGAACATTAGTACAACAGAAAGGCTCTTATTCCTGACACCTGCTACAGTGCTGCATGTACTAACCTACTGAGCACTGGTTGGGTTGTGTGCCTACTACCCGTCGTCCCTGCGTTACAGCGCCGTTGATTTGAGACCAGGTTTAAGCCAGAATTATAATACCGTGTCTGGAATTTAGCAGAGATAGTGAGATAGAATTGAGACAGAATTTAATCGCAGAATATGTGAAAGGCTCAATATATATTGTGCTTTGCAGACATTTTGGCATTTTTGGTTGCAACTAGCCCTATTTATCGTACATTAGTTAGATGTAAATTGTACTCGACTATGTATTGTAAAAATCTGAGATGATCTTTATACAATAATGATACTCACAAAAGACATCTCGTGCATGATCTAGCATATCTAATACGAATAACATGGGTCTGGCACTTTCTAAAAGTGCCAAATTCATCCTAACCCTTACTGAAATCACGATTTCAGCAACGCTGATACAAATCCACTACGATATACCACTAAGTACGAACGCTAGTTAGTGCAACAAATAGAAGTACAAACTCGATGCAAAGCACAATACATGGACGTGTAATATTACATGTATTACATGTAGTTGAACCCTTCGCTTGGCGCAACCTATTGCCAAAATATTGTAGGTACCGTATCACCGCAGTCTTTATTCGCACCCCAAATGTATTGACTTGTGTATTCTATGCAGAAGTTATTGATGTGCAAGAGAGTTGGCTGATATGAATTACTGGCATATAACGCTATTAGACCCATTTAGCCCCCTCATAGGACAACAGATAGGACAAAATTCGGGTGAAGTGTCATGTCAACAATATTAATAACTAAAAAAGGAACATCTCAGTCGTTTTGCTCCATCGAGTTGCTTTGAGGGACGACAATCTTCAGTGGATTCAGCCACTACGCCCCCAGTCCCCATCGTTTAACAATTCCTTCAATCTAGTACATGTAATACATTGTGGGATGTGGTATAGAGTGCTGCGCTCATCGATGATATAAGCTAGACGTAAATTAATCCATTCTCTTCGTGTAGAATTGCGATCTGAGCGCTACAGCTAACTCACCATTAATTAATGATCAAGCTTACCAATTATGACTATTAATCAGAATTATAGTGTAGACTAGCTTGCGTTTTAGACGGGGTAATCTAGCGCTGTATTGGGATGATAGAAAATTCAGAAATGAGATTCATGGAAAGCTCAGTGGGGGAGGTCCTTAGAAGTTTCATAACTACTTCATGTGGAAGGTAAAACTCCTCTCTTGGGTCCAAATATTTTCCCATGTAATTGCCTGGCCAAACGCAGTTGCTGTGATTGCAAGCCAGGCCGTACTCAAGGTTGTAGTAGATCCTTTTGAGCTAAAGAGAACCCCGTACGCTGATACTCGACTTCATGAGCCTGTTACCCCCAGCTCGTCCAAGCACCCCGGGTGCTGGGGCTTGGAACTACTGTTCAATGTATAACCTCACGGGAGCGCTTTCCAAGTATCGGTGCATCCACATTTTTAGCTATGTCGCGGATTCCGTCGCTTTTTAGCTTGTCGTCGTTCGCGGTCATCGCGGCTATCGTATTCATCAGGTGTTGAATAGGCGTCTTCTATTACAGTAACACTGGACCATCTACGCTTTGGCAGGGTTGCTTGTTTTGCTATACAATGTGATCACATAAAAGTAGTTTTAAAAGAAGTAAGTCTTTTAAAAAGGCAATTTGAAAACATTTATAATACATATTAATATGTATAATCAACTTTTATCAAAGAAAATATTCATAAAAAATGCGTACCAAATTGACCTAACACCTTCGAAGCAAATTTTCTATAGAGCAGTGAAAGCAAAACAAAAAAGAAACATATGTATTTGAGTTTAGGGTTTGTTGTTACCTTGTGCAATTTACTCCTAGACATATTCGCTGTAAAAAGCACACAGGTCTTGTCCCATAGACTCGCACTTGGCTTGCAAAGCCTCGATGCGCTACGTCAAGTCGGTTTTACGCTCCTCCAATTGAGCGTTATCTTGCTCTAACTCGTCGCATCATTGCTGGGTGTTGAGTAGATACTCATCCCGAAGTTGTAGTTCGTAGCGTAGAGTTGAAAGTATCTTCATGTAATACATTTTGATTTCCCTAACCGCGTAGAGGATCAGGTCTAGGCTCAGGGAACGAAGTTTCTTTGTGTGAAAACGTGCTTTACGCACTTGGTTGGCACTGGCCAAGTCGATTGGGTGTTTACCGGAACGTAGCTGCACTTCGATTTGAGTAGTAAGCAAATTTGAAAATGAACTCATGCAAAATTCTAACCATTCTACATCTTGACCCTTGTGCGATGTTGAAACATAACCTGATAATTCAGTAAGGCAACCGCTAGTGAATAAGTGTGTGGAGTGTGTGATTCACTAAAAAAATTGTATGATGGGTGTTGGTGCCACCCACCAACCATACAATTTTGTCGTGTGATACATTTAGAAAGTCAAATGCTGTAGTCAGACGTGACGACGTACATAATTTAAAATGACATACGTTGTAGTCACACATGACGACGAATATAATTTAAATTATGTAGCTACTTCCCTTCGATAATCAATAGATACATAATAATGTGATATCACGTTTGGGTATTCGATGATAGATGTTGTATTTCTAGCGAATCAAATCCCTCAATGAAGAGAAAAAAAGAGAAAATGCGACTGTATTAAATAGCGTTACTCTCAGTCAAGGCGGCGATGAATATGTTTTGAACTGTTGTGTTGGCTATAGATTTTTATCTGCCGAAATTTGGTAAGATTTTGTGCTACCTACGTGTTGTTGTAATAGACAACTAGATCTAGAAAAGATAGTGCCCCGGGCCCCGGGCAGCAACTCTTCTTGATATTGACAGCGGAGCGATATACGGTAAAGCTTTGCTGACCCCCGAGATTGAAAGCTTCTTTGAAACGGATTGCACCACGATGGTCGTCAGTAAAGACCCAATGACGAGTCTCGTCATGTAACCGCGCTGCAAGATACAAGCAGATCTGAAGGAATTCGCAACCATTGCAAACTCCGATTTGCCAGACCTGTAGAAATTACAATTGTTGGGTTCTCATCGATCGAACTCAGCATTTCCATCGAATTTTGGTAAGATTTTTTGCTACCTACGTGTTGTTGTAATAGACAACTAGATCTAGAAAAGATAGGTTAGTAGAGGTATCTAAAGCACCGGAATTTCACCAGGACAATTTCAACAATCGATGACATTCACCGCTGTGATGACCCGTCCAATAGTTGCTTACGTAATCGCGTCTTCCGTCAGAAGAACTAAAGATACTTGTAAATCCCGATGGTTGATCTAATTCATGCCCACGATAAGTAACAGTGTAATGAAAGTGTCATAAAACGAATTTAAGCTCAACACTACTAAGATTCGGCCCGAAGCGCTAATTCGAATGTTGTCAATACACACACCTAGGATCTGATATTATTCGAATCGTCTAAACACTGGCATTACACCAGGCCATTTTTCAATGTCGGCACCATTCACCGATGCAATATGTTTGCGAAGGAACTCAAATGTACAACATTACTATACAGGAACGCATAACCAGATTGAGGTATACTATGTGGAAATCTTCCAGGCCTAAAAGATATTTGGCAAATATTGCTTGCAAGCCACAAAGTTTACATAATTACTGACCACAACATTCACAATCGCAGTACCAAAGGCTCAACATCAAAACGCTGCACCTGAATAAAGAATAGCATGAACAATCGTGAGAATGATGAAAACAGATAGTTGCACAAGATCCATCAGATATATACATGGTAATACCGGTCGTTCCTGTTGCCACGATACTTGTGGATTTGATCGGTGATGGCCTCCAGATATCTGTCTTTCTAGTCTGTGCGTCCCAGGAAATCAATTCAAGTAAACAACAAGCTCAAAGTAGCCATTCTTATTTAAACGAAACAGTATATTGTCCAGGTTCTCTAGATATTGAATCTGAGGTTTGCTTCATATCTTTATTGCTCATAAATAGACAACATCAAGATTTCATATTATTTTTAAAATATAAATTCTATATTTAGGGTGTGGGAGAGCCACATTATACACTTCAGCAATTTACGGTTTGAAGAAAGTGACGCTGGAGGTTGAAATGCAGCGTTCTCTGCTGGTAATGCTTCTCCTGGCACAGGTGAGGCTCTTGACCGTTTGTACAAGCAGGCCATGGACACACTTGTGAACGAGAAGACCTCTATTATCGTGCTATCTGACAAATCTGCAGTTGTGAACCGTTCTGCAGTGCCGTCACAAATCGTTGTCAGTTCAGTCCATCAACAATTTCAGCGAATGCAGAAGCGTCAGATAGTCCAACAACACAAGTGCTAGAGGTTCTGGACATGGGCGAAGACATCATCAGTTTGTGTTCGATCACATGAACCCGCGCATTCAAGGAATAGAGTGTAAGTATCTGTATATCGTAACACTGGCGAGGGTGTAAAAACTTAAAGTGATGTACAAACCCTGGTTTCCAACTATCGAGCATGGACGTTTTGAGGTAAAGAGCTGCCAGTTCACAACCGTTCCAACGTGGACACCCAAGTCTTCGAATGAAGTTTCCGGACTACATGTGCTGTTTAAATGCTGGAGGATGTACAGGTCTACAGTCGCCTGGAGAATCGACACAACTCAAATGATGTTTGCTCTGGTAAATATGACTCTGGTTAGATTCCTGGCACGTCAACACCTTCCGAAACCAATTGCACTTGCTAGTTTCATTTGCGATCGAGGCACAGGTGGATGAATTGCACTTGTGCACGAAGTAGCGCATTTTGTGGAGGTTCACGTTGGGTGAACAAACTTGGCATTTTTCTAGTTGACTCATCAGCTTCAAGAAATTCTTTTGTAGATCAATAAAATCATCTACTGCTACTTCATTTTCACACGGACGAACGAACTCCCATGTGTAGCTTGGCATTCTAAGAGAGAGTAAAATGTACTTTCGAAGGAAATATGTAATATCTCGGTTGTCGCTCAAAATAGTCCAGTCAAGACCGTACTATTTTGAGTTTGGCCAATCCGATGAAAGCCCTACTTTGGCCCAGGGACATTGACCAATCAATGTGATCGCTTCTGTATTTCTGCTGGATGTCACTGTAGAAACACTGCAATCCTCTGTATTTACGTCCCATCTTCTGTAGATTTGACACAGTTTCTGTAAATCAACCTCATATTCTGTATATACGTATTGTTTTCCTGTAGATTTGACCCTCTGTCGTTATCCACTAACCTCTGAAGCACTCCGTCTACTCAAAACACGCAAGTTTAAAAGAACAAGGTTGTCCCTGTATCAGAAAGTCTAGATCTACGTGGAGTATTCCCACGAACAAACTAAAACTTCCGTCACGACCACATGCCTTGATTACAACGTGGAGGAGAATATCAATATTATCATCCACACATAACTATATTTAGAGTAGTACTGATGGCTTCTCCAGCGTTGACGTACGGTAAACTTGGCAAGGCCTTGGTGAAAACATAGTTAGAGTTTGACATACTCAGATGATCAGAGCCCGGCCGTGGAATTAACGTCTTGTGGAAGTATGCCACGGTTTTTTTGTGCTGCCGTTAGTCTGAAGAAAACGGATGGATCCGGCGGCATCCACCTCATCGAGCAAAACGTTAACTTTAAAATTAAAAAATAAAGATGTAAATACAAATATCATAACACTTAAATGTTGTAAATACACTAGCTGATTAATACGTGTATCGACGTAATAAGCTTTCAAAACTAAACAAGTACGTGGGATAATACGCAATTCGGGATCTACGGTTCTGCTGTATACTTTTTAGTGCCTGCCGTTCAAAGTCAGAGCTGCATTCGAGTGGATGCCTTTTTGCGTGTATTACACGTTGGTACCTTATCAAAGCTAGAATTTTGGAAGTTTTCATATTCGGGCTCATAGAAATTGTCGGCGTCGATATGCCAAACCTTGATTGGCTGCGCGCAATCCTCTATCATCATGTCACATTTGCGCTCAATTGCCATTGACGGAGACACCAAACTAAACGTTCGTACAGAGACGTTTATGACAGTTAACCAACGGTGTAAAGATTACGACACTGGCATACAAGTTGACGATAGAGACCACCAAGCAGGAGGTGTCAGAAAAGTTGACGACAGAGACAACCAACCAGGACTTGGACGTTCCTGCAAAAATTGACGGCGTGAACAGCACGAAGGCGATACCGAATCTAGAGGTCAGCATATCAGACACTGAAATCCAACAAAAGATTATTCCTCTTCTTCAGAACCTATTGTTGAGATTGTAAACGCGGCGCACACCACAGCAGGCGCGAATATCGTGCATAGAATGAAAACGAAGTGTTTTGCTGAACTATAACTTCAACCAAGACTAGAAGATGTCAATCGCGACATCGGTGTCGTAATTTGGTAACATATTAAATTTAGACTACTGTCGGCATCGTCATCCAAATCGAACAGCAATTTGGTGTGAGGTAGCCTAGAACGTCTACCGAGTAGTTATGTTTAGTGTTTTTAATCGGATGACTTGATAGAACCAACTACACAACCGATGGAAGTATTTGTAACTAGTTATATCCGATCAAAGGAGGAACAACTTGTATGACGGTGAACCATCGCCTGTTCACGAGTGAGTACTGATCACACCACCTGAACCATCAATCCTGAAGTCTGCGAATTCATGTCACTTTGGCTGCTCATTGTCCGAATTTCTCAATTCTCTCCCTTGCCCACATACATGACCAATTGCAACACGGGCCAACGACTCGTTGGACCCGTGGAAGGTAGCTTTAGATGAACAACCGATCCGCCCACTGCACTCAGGCTCAGCATGACTTCGTATACGGGATTCTAAGTGACCTAGTGGAACGTTGTATCGCTCGAGAACAAAGCATCTGCGATTACCCGACGTTCGTCTACAAGAATGACACACACAATGCCTCCGAAACGTCGCACTTCGACCGACTCCGTGGCATCTGTGGCATTGGCGGACCAAACGGCATCCTCGACATGTCGCGAAGGTTTCTACACGTTAGTTGAACAAATTGAGACTACTGGTGAATGGCTACGTCCTGGCCTACTACATTGGCGAGCGAGTACGGCTCCCCCAGACGTGCCAGAAGTCTGCGGTTTTCATGGACCGCGTGACGCTCAAAGTTGTACGAGAGTGGTTGTCATTCAATCGATTGTGGAATTGATACAACTGCTTTCGCTGAGACGGTTACCCAGCTCATCTAACTCAACGCTCCTAAGCTCTATGTCGATCAAGTTGGAAGCCACAGCGACCACACGAGGTAAGGCTGGTAGTAACATTGGAGGAAAACGTTACAATTTATCATGCGCACTGTACACGGAAAAGTAAATTTCCAACACAACTAGTGTCCGAATGGGTTCTTGTATGAGAATAAATGTTATTATAGCGATATACATCAGGTTTATTGCCTTAAGGTGGGCGTCTTTGTTTGCGTTCGCGGATTCTCAATGAATAGCTCTGATCACACACGCCACCACCATGATCAAGCCAAAAAATACTTTCATCAGTCAACGATGCTGAAGTGACTTGTGGAGAGGTGCGGCTAGACAATGGCCCATTGGCAGAAACGTTTTCGAATGAATGAGCGGTATTAGCTGAAAAATACCAAGCATTTCCGAACCACTTTAGGTATATTCATCAAACATACATACAAGGAATTGGCGCAAACTTATCAGGATGATCAACCCTCAACTACTGGATCTTACTTTTGTTCTCGACGTTAATAATAGGACCTAAAGGTAGTCATTTCTTTTGAGCTTAAACGTAAAAATCCTATAGTAATATTTAGATATAGAGTGCAACCGTGTATTTCATTTTTAAAACTCTGGTCAGATTTTACCATTTCACGGTGATTTTAACCGTAGAAGCCGCATTCATATGTTAAACCTTTCTCCCGTAATGAACAGCTACCCTTCACTGATCTAGAATTCGATCTTCTGTTTCAAGAGAAAGGTTTTCGATCAGTCCAATCGCGAGAAACATTGTTTTAACCCGTTGAAGGAGCCACGCACGAAAATATGAATTTGTAAAGACATTAAAAGCGATTTGGCTTCTGTCACCATGCAATTCTACTCTGCAGTTTCTCAATGTCTCTCGGTGTACATGTTTTCGAAACCTCGAGTGTGTCTGTACACGTTGACACACACATTGCTTATAGTAGTTTCTAATCTAGCGATGACATTGTTGACTCCATTGTTAACGTTCAAGGGAGGATAACTAACGATCCTCTCTTTTCCAATGGCGCAGCCTTACTCTTTAGACTGTAGATCAGGATGATAAGCTAGAGTATACAGGAGAGTCTACCCATGCTTCACAGTGGTAAGCTGAGACTGATATTTGGGTTTACTTGAGTGGCGTGACACGCTCGATTAACATTTTCTTAGTTTCGTTGATAGAAAACATGACACCTACAAAATAATTAAACAAACAGTTGTAAAACTATTTTCTGCGAACAAGTGTTCTGTGCTGTAATAAAACTTCTAATGACAGATTCGAGCTGGGCATTATCATACGCGCGAGACTTCCCACGGCACTAGCTTCTGCCTACATTTAAAACTTTTATACAAGTTAACGATATATATCAGTTTAGAGATAGCAAGCATAATCTCAACAAAAATCTGTTTCATTGTCTGCGTTAAACGCTAAACGCGTTAATGATTCCCATTACAGTACTGTGTGCTATGTCAAAAAATCTCGGCGACAAGATCCCGCGTTCTTTACCATCTGATAAAGCCCTTTATCCTTGCTTTGATCATCAATGTGTGGCACCGCACGCCGTACCGCTTTTGACCAACCAACAACTCCTCGCGACCATCGACCCCCTGACCCATTGCAGATGCCAACATGTTCTGGAATACACTGTTGATGTCCTATATTGATAATCCTGGTCGTTGTGGCGTGGCGGAGCGGGATCAGAAACATTGCTTGAGAATGATGGATTTGGCTTGCCACTGTGCCCTGGACACCGACTATAGGAGGGGTACTCCTGTTGATCCGTGATCAGCTGAACTTCCTCACCTTGTGTACCCGTCGGTAGGGCCGGATCTTGCTCCTCCGGATACTGCAGGAGAGATCCAAGTGTTGAATATCTTGAATGTCTTGGGGAGACTCGGGGATGTGGGTAACAGCGCGGAAAGGCTTCACTCTGCTACCTGGTAAGTTGATCCGAGGTCCACGTGAGTAGGCGAACGTGGATCACCGGTGGTGGATCTTGGATCCGGCCGTGTAGGTTGCCTTGGTGTGTTGGGTTGGGTTGATCTCGCGATCCCTTTGAGGTGCTTGCAGTCTCCTATGACTGGATCTTGGTTGAGTGGAGAGATCGAGGGATCACACGACCAAGCACTACATGTCGTGGAACCGGAGCTTCCACATATAGAATAAGTATTAAGTCCAAGGTCGGTAATACGCTCGCTGAGCTCTGTTTCATAGGATTGCAGTTTCCGAACGTAATGTTCGCGGATTTGCAGCCGGTACGTAGCGCGGTCACGGTTGTCATGTAGAACGTCTTGGTTTCTCTAGTCGTACATAGAATAGGATCCTCACGAACCTTGGTGTGGCGACCTTGGTGTAACGTTTGATTCGCGCTTTTGCGAGTAGAACTTGGTTGGCCAAGTCCAAGAGTAATAAGGTATTATCGGTACGCAGTTTCATCTGGAGCTCTGGCAAATCCAGATTTACGGGTTGATGGCCTATTCAGTTGCGAAAAGAAAATGGACCGGACGAAGTTTCATCTCCACTGAAGGTGCATCTACTCGTGAATGATTAGTAGGCAAGTATGCTCATACGGATATCTCCGTTTGCATTTAATTAATTCTCAGGTAAGCAATACTTTGCGGTATTTGCTGGTGAAGCAAGTCGCGTCGTGACTTTATTCCTGTTAGATGAGTGTTCTGATGTGTACGATAAGTTCGAGCTTTACTCCAGCGTGTGAAAACTCAACTGAATGTACGGGGGAAGACATTGTGCATTAAAATGCACGTGAGGTCCCGAAACTGGGTTATATCTGCAAAACAAAAGTACGGGATGGATTGTTTGTTGACAATTAAGTATACCCTTGAGCAAAATGGCAGATGAATAGGACAATCGCTGAAAGGCTGTGATACATGCTGGCACACTTCAACCTGTCAAAACCAACGTGGGCGGAAGCTGCTGTTACTGCAGTTTTCTACATAAACCTTGTGTCTAATTCTTTAAAGGCACGAAAGTCTTGTATGCAGTGTGGTACCAAGAAATCCTGCCATATTCTAGGTCTTTGGACATTTGGGTGTGCAGGACTACCTTAAATTGATAACGTTGAAGGAAAGAAACTAGAATCAACAGACAGTGAAGCTGTCGTGGGGGATATCACCTTAGAGATGGTGGATATCGACTGTTAGATAGCACAAGAATTAAACCGTTTTACAGTCATACGGGTTTCTACGAGAATAAAACAGGATGAGTGCAAGTACCAGAGCGGAATATTGTTGAATCTTTGACTAAGTAGTTGGAGTTCGAACCAAAAGCAATGCAGCGTATACAATCGATGCTGAAAGAAGGTAATCAGCAGGGAAGTGAAGAACCTGCGCGTAGAACCTGCACAGTAGAAGCGAAGGATCTCAACAAACTGCCAGACATGGAGAACGATTTCCGGAATGAGTATTGTGAGAGCAAGCAGTCAAATTTGCGTCACAAGCGCCTATGCATCGGTGATACTAATGAAGGGAAGCGCCGGTCCCTAACGTTGTATAGCATTCAATTTCCAACTGAGTTTTCCAAACTAGAAAGCGAATAGACAAGCAATCTCAAAAGTCGGTTGTACTGATGCGAAGCAATGAGCGGTGTTTGACACGGGCTGTGAAGCATAGAAAAAGGTGCAATGTGGGAACCACACAAGCCGTCCACTGATAAAGCATCAGTTGAGAATGCGCCTCTAGGTCAAAGATAGTCGAAAGAGGAACCCGTGACAGAGTCTAAACAGTAAACTATGCAAGATGACACTGAATAAGATAGTGAGTTCTATTCAGTGACACGAAGTGATCGAGTGTCAAATCCAGAAAGATGGTTAAAAGATCAAATTCATTTTGTTTACAAAAGCTCAACTGAGTGCGAGACTGCAGGTGCAATGTACACTAGGTCTATGGAGTAGCACAATAGGCTCGATATTCGATGCAGCACTACATAGCAAATGTGAAGGCTCTTGATAAGTGGCAGGGTTATATTCGACTCACTATCATCACCGTAGAGAAACCCAGTACGTTCGATGAAGCCATGCATAGTGAGAACGCAGAGAAGTGATGTTGTACAACCCATGCCAAGTACAAAGCTTGGATAAAGAATCAAACTTGGAAATTGGTGCCGAACATAAAAGGGGTGAAAGTGCTCAGTAAACGCTGAATACTTCGAGAGAAGTATCTGGCAATGGCGAGATCGAAAGGTTCAACGCTTAATTGGTGATGTAGACCTTCATGCAAGGGTATGGAAATGACTCCGTGGAGAGCTTTTCGCAAGTGGTTCGATTAGAGACTATGTGTGCTGATCACTCTAGCGGTCATTTGGGACTATGAAATGAACCAAATAGATGTTTTGACCGCGGTTTTGAACGGAAGAATCGACGAAGAAGTAGTGAGTCGGCCAAAGCGCTACGAGGTGGAACGCAAGGAAAAATACGTATGTCATTTGCATAAAAACCCATGCGACTTGAAACAAACTCCCAGATTGTGGTTCAGACTTCTAAAAGAATTTGTATAGAGTGCAGAATTTACCTTTATGAACTGCGTGGTATGCGTTGCGGTGACAGCGAATGATGATTGGTTAGTGTCTATCGGCGTAGCCGAGGCAATTGTGGTTTCCACAGCAAATTCACAGAACCGAATTAACGACTCATACCGGTATGCCCTACGTGGTATCCTCAATCAGGAATCCATGTGTGCCACAAGTTTCGCACCTTACTTCGAACCAAGAAGAACCAACGAGCAGGAAGAAAGATCTACCTCTACTGATCCCGTTTCAGATTGCATAAGCTCCATTTTTAAAATTGTTATATGAACTCAATTGTTGTGGAAAGGCTGGGGGGAATCCTAGGTGCGTCGATCCCAGCAAGAAGATAGGGATGCTGCGAATTATGTGTTACTGCGCTACCATCGCTGTCACTTTAAAGCTGTTATTTGGTCCCAAATGTTTTCTGCCTTATTCTGAGGGTTTACCGGTACTTCAGCTTGGGAAAGGAGAGGGAATGTCGGCATGACAAAGGGATCACGTCGATAGCTAAGCATCTCACTCTAAAAATACTCTAGCAACAACAAGCTCCTTTCACAACCTAATACAAGAAGTTTTGAGGTTTGTAGTTTTGATTGGATGATTAACTTGGTACGCTACGCGAACCTGTAAAGTGCTGGAGTTTTTCTATTGGCAATCTGATGTGACGATCGACCGCTACATGCTAAACGTTAGGTCCTTGTTCAAGTGGCAGCACGTGTGCGGTGCTAAACACACGCAGTGATTGGATTAGTCCGCTGAAGTTGGTACAGTTTGCCGATTTGTGGTACGGAACACGTTGTATACAACACCAACAGTTGGTGTGCTGGAGTTCATCCTGGATAAAGATGTGACAATATCTTTATCGCTGGACCAACCAAGTCAGCACGAGCCAACCACCATCTTCCCCCAGGGCGTGTAATGGAAATTGGTGTTGTTTTCGTGTACGACACGAGAGATGTGTTGACGAGGGTACTGTAGAATATATGAAGCTGCAAAGTATACGTTTATTTGACTCTATCTAACTTCCGGTTTGCTGCACGAAGATAACTGACTTCGTATCAAACCAGTATCTTCGTGCTGACCAAATACGAGATGGACAGATGCAGAAGAGCCAGTCACGCCTACGATAGAAAAGTCCCCATTTGAATAAGTGCGAGCACACGAGTCTTGTGCCAGCCCTGCTGTGTGACACGAGTGCTCAATGCTTGGCACAGAAGTAGGAACCTCTACCCCGATATCGCTCAGCATCGGTAAAGTTTCTGCTCAGGTGAAAATATTAGAAACTGGTTATAGGCACTGACTGCGATCGCATATAACCGGGTTCATACGATGTTGCAGTGTAAATTACTGTCATTAAATTCCCGACACTTTTCAGAATTTCAAATTTAGAAAATTGACACCCCTCTCCTCCCTTTCACCCCTCCTCGAGTTTTCAGAGCCTCTCATTTTAAGTTTACGCGTCCTAAGTTGAAGCACTACTTCCGTCGTACGACGTGTATTTAAAGCTTATCACTGTTGGCTATACTAACATGTAGTAATATTAGAGGTGGTTATGAGCGAGCGTGGCCCAAGGTGTAGGTCCCTTTGAATGGAAGCGTAAACGTCGCTGCTCCTGTAAGCGAGAGTATGTTAAACAAGTCCTCGGACGTGATGCTGATATAAAAGCGTATGAGGTGCAGAAATGATGTTTGTGGCTCCTATAACACAACCATCGACTGGACAAAGAAATCTACGTGAACATCCAGTCAGTGTGTCGTTTTGACGGTCCCGTCCATCTTGCGTTTGCGGATATCATACAGTCTTCTGGTTTAATGCCAAAGCGAATCAAGCACTATTTATAGAAGTAGACAGGCACTAACATTTTCCTGCCTATGATTGTATTTATTAAACGATTCTTTGCTCTCTAGGCCAAACGTTACTTCCCGCTACATTCAAATATGTCCATCAAAAGCGTATTGCTCGTCATGGGGGTGCTGGCGTAGAGCAGAGCGAAATGTGTTCGTTATGGGAGTTGTTAGAAGCGAGGGAACGGTTTTACCGGTTTCGTGGAAGACGGCAGCTTGTCGAAAGCGCACAGACTCATCCAATGCGCCCCTGGTTTAAGTCGTTATCAGAAGTTCCGATGACCGACACTTCGCGTAGTATCGTTGAATCGCAATTTAAGTTGGGTCGTTCATGGTGGAGGACAAGTATTTGTCCGCTAGGTATGGACGTGTGCCTATAGATTCCAGATGTACGAATAAAGGTACCGTGTATATGCCTATAGGTACCCAAACTAGCGTCGCCTAACGCGCTGCTGTTGGTGATGAACCAAGAAGGTAGTTTTCTGAAGTTTGGCAAGTCTCTCAAATCACATTGTCTCTTATACTAGTGCAAAACGCTTGTTCATTTGCCTCATTTGTCTAATAGAAAACTCAATTATCAATGTGCATTGCATCATAGCATTAGTGTTTAAATGCTGTTTTATACGTGACATTGATCGAGTTGAAAATGGAAGGCTCAATGTGCATTGTATAGCATCACCAATAATTATCAGTACAAAATACTTTAGAGTCTAACGTCTAGTCAATCTGCTTACATTCGAGAAAGATTCCACTACGATAGTACCCAGGTTGTATGTAGTCAACAACCGACATTTGAAAATCAATGTTGCTTATACATTTAAACAATAATGATAGCGTGCCTATATATCCTGCAACCGTCGTGAAACAACCGATAGAGCAAGCCTCCGTGTCCACACGGTAGATTTCCTAAAACTTGTGGTATTTATGGAATCATATTGAGTATAATACCCCTCTTTCTGAAATGTATAGCTTTATACCTGTTGTCGATACAAATGGGTGCCTGTAGCCACATCGATACCACTAGATACAGTCGGTGCCCCTAAGTACGAGCCAGTATGTACCTTTAGGAGATGTTTCATTCGGGGATAAGGCTAAGTTCACGGAATTTCAGCCAATCGGATCTTGCCAAAAGTTGCCCAATTTATCCTGGCTCCACTGCTCAGGATAAGTTGAGCAACTTTATCAAAAAATATCTCGTCTAAATCGTTTCTAGCAAATAACACGGGATTT